>JAHBOF010000227.1:0-133307 GCA_020736565.1 Coprinopsis sp. MPI-PUGE-AT-0042 | reverse complement strand
CTGCCATCATTTATGCAAACGGCTATAACTATACGAAACCGTTATTCATTATCTACCACCATCCCGTTCACCGATCCTTCGCGAAGTACTCGTTGCACTTGAATCCACTCCGTCAGCTCGATGAGATCTCCTTTGTGAGAAGGCCACGGGTTGCCAAAGCCTAGGGCCACCGAGTTAAAGACAAGATCTCGAGCATAGTTGCTGAACATAAGGTGTTGCAGCCCTGCGAAACGACTCTTCAGCCAAAGACCGACGTTGTCCCGGATTTGATAGGAGAATTGCAAACACTCCATATCTTGAGGACATGATTGAGTTCGGCATCTTGACTAGCATCGGAAAGCACGCGGAAGTCGCAGGGAAGAGCGAGGTAATGAAGCCTTGGGCAGGCCTTTGCAGCCTCATACACGCCTTTGGCGGTCAGAGACAGACTCTCTGGGTCGCATCTGCCAATGCTAAAGCACACTGTTTCCAATTTCGGCCAACACGAAAAGGCCGAAAGCAAATCCTCGTCCGTGATCTGCCCAGGACAGCCAAGGGCCCGACGGTGAGGTGGGCGAGATTCGGGCACCTCGATAATTGCGTCAGAATGTTGGGGGTGATCTTGAGAGAGTGTATGGACCAATCGTACTGATCAGCGGTCTGGTTGTCGATGGCAAAGTGGGTGAGTGACTGTCGGGTCCGTTGGAAGAAGGAATTAAGGATGGTGTCCACGGGCAATCCTCGTTTTCGTCGAGCACCAACCTGAATGCGATTGCGCAGTTCCGCATAACAGGTGCATCGAGGCGTGCCACGAAGTCGTGTTTGTCGAGATCCTCCTCTAGAACTATACGAAGACTGGTGTGGTGCGGGAAATTGGAGGGACAAAGGGTGATCATCCTCGACCAATTGACTGTTCTTGTCCGAAAGGGCTACAGCCAACGCAGCAAGCGTAGGCAAGAGAGGCAATAACCATCATGTGGCGGGCATTACAATCACAGCCGAAAGGTCGATATTCGTCAAGCTCGGTGATAGATGTTGGACAATTCGGTCGGCATGTAAACGTTCTAGTGGTTGGGCTACTGCGTTCCTTTCCGGCATTTGGATGCACAGCCTACAGAGCGTAGGTGCTGCTTGCATTAGAAGACTCGATGACATCCACTGCGTGGCATCCCGTCCGGATACCACTCTCCTGGGGAATCCGCCCCTTTTCGAGCATGACATCGTCGGTGTCAAGATTGAGGGAGCGCACCGAAGGCCCGAGGATGAGACGTGGGTAGAATAGGGACACCAGGGGGGAATCCTTGAAGCACGGAATCGTGACATGGTACACGTTAGGAAAAGGGGGTTGGACACAATTGGGCATTCCATCAGCAGGTAGAGGACGCTGGTATGCAGCGACTTTGGTGTGTGGGGCCCTCTTCCGGAGTCCTGGGATACCCGATTGATTTGACATAGTGTCTATACACCGAAAGACGTGCAGTGAACGCGCCAAAGTCGATGGAGAAGACCGTGACACATCCTATGAGGCGCCTGTCAGTGACATGGTGATGCGCCATCCAAGCCAGAAGACCTACGTAGCGGTTTTCGTTGTCAAGTACCAGCGCTTGGGCTGAAATAGGCAGGCAATCACATAAATCCCTGGTATGTCTCTCCAGAGGGCCCGGATAGCAGGAACCTGGAAAGTCTTGCATGTCCGTGCCAGCGATGCCAATGACGCGAATCCGGGTGGAAGGTCGTCGTATGGCTCAATGGGCGCTGCCGAAAAAGACTCGAATATAGTCGAAAGAATATCAGGGGTTTGAAGGCAGCGATGCATGTGTGTTTCAGGAGGATATCTTGCGTTCGTAAATGAGTTGACTGGAGAGGATAAGGCGCGTCGCGACTGTTCGTTTCCACTGTGAAGCCCCTAACTCCGTTGATCCGGATTTCTGCATGCCCGGATGTCACGGAGATTGGCGCCCAAGAAATAGACTACTGAACAGGCAATGGAACTCAGTATTCGGGATGGCATAACGTCGTAAATAAAGGCTCAATGGATACGAGAGGTGATTAAGTACTTATTCGTGATAACCCACTGCGATAACATGAATATTTCCTGCTGGTAATTGGCCAGTGTAGCAGCCTCGGTTTTCTGGGTGATTGCAAGGCCCCGGAACTCGTCAGAGCATTTGATCGCCTGAGAGAGGGAAATTGGACCTTAACCAAGCCCCTGCGCGAGATGCGCTGCCGATCGGTGAGTTGCAGACATCCCAAATCTTAAGGGATAGGTGGGGCTTGTCGTCGTCGTTCACATCCGGGATCAGGCAAAAGTCGCAGGGAGGACTAGAGAGCGAAGGTTTGGGCAAGACTTTGCAGCTCTATAGACCCCTCCAGCCGTGAAAGAAAGGTTAAACGGTACGAACTTCCTGTCCGTATGCAAGTGGAATACCTCCAACTTAGGCCAGCACGAAAATGCTGAAGCCAAATCGCTGTCGGACAACTTGTCGAGAATCGCGAAAGGGCTGACGTCAAGGCTAATCAGGTTCGGCATCTTGAGAGGTGTTCAAGGGCCTTTGCGGGACGATGAGGGACATGGTGTCATAGCCCAGTTGGAAAGCGTTTTCGTTATTGATGGTGAGGTGCTTGAGTGACCGACGACTGCGCTGAAGGAAGGGTTCGAGAGTGGCTTCTATAGAGGAGCGACCTTCCTCTTCAAAAAGGATGCTCAATGTACACCTCCGTAGGACGGGTGCGACCAGGTTTACCAGGAAGCTGCACCCACGTAGGTACCCTAAACAGACCACGCGAAGCGCATCGAGCGATGGAATGCAAGCGTCGAGGGTTGCTGAGCCTCGACCGGTTGGCCATTCCTTTCTCCGATGGCTATGGTCAATGAAGACAGCCAAGGCAGGCGGCTGAGATGTTTGATAATGACGGGTGAGACAGAGACAGTGGAAATGTCGATACTGGTCAGAGGTGACGCGAGATGCCGCACGATGTTGTCAATGTGGGGCGCTCGAGCAGATGAAAGGCGCCATCCAGTAGCGGTCCTTTGATTGCAAAGGACTGAAGCGATGGGGCCGCTCGCACAAGGGTGGCCTCAATGACATCCCATTGTATCGTGCTACCTTTCGGAATCGGCAGGAGGGAAGAGTTAATCTCGATCATTCCATCGTCTGTATCTAGGATGATCGAGCGAACCGAGGGTCCAAGTACGAGGTCTGGATAGAGTAGGGACACCATGGGAAGATTCTGGATGCAAGGTATAGTGATATGGTGAACATTTGGGAAGAGTGGAGTTGGAACGCTCGATGATTCGAGCAATAGAAAGAGGAGGCTGGAATGCAGCGATCTGGCTTTATAGTCGTGTATTTTTGCCCGATTGTACCCAATTGACTTGACGTATGGCCTATAAACTGCGAGGCGGGCAGAAAATGCTTCGAAGTTTGAGCTGTGTGCTGGTGGTAGCACTTTGGGGCGTGTCAGTTCAATGAACAAGTCATGATTGACAGAGCCGACTCACGTAAGAACGTTCACTATTGATTGTTATAAACCCTCGAGGAAAGAGATAAGCGATGACATAGAGTCCCGGGATCTTTTCCAAAGGGTTCGAATCGCGAGCCCATGAAAGGTTCTACACGTCTGGGCCAGAGATGCTAACGGGGACAGACCAAGCGGGATTTTCCTGCGTCGAGTCTCCGAGGAACGCCTCAAAGATATTCAGAAGGATGTCGGGGGTTTGAATGCAGCGATGCATGTCAGTGAGAAGGAGGGACTTGAAATCTCTGGGTTATGAGCATTGTGATAACACGCGTTTAAGTACCTGATTCTCAATAAATTGCCGTGGAAAAACGTCAAACAGTGAGGATTCTTCCAGGGCAATTTTCGTGGTAATAACATCAGGGCGTCGGCAGTGCCCAAGACTTTCCCAGATGCAACTGATCCGACTGACGTAACATTCTCAAGCTTTAGCAAGGACAAGCGGCCGCGCGGTTTGCGATCAAGACATATAAGGTTGACATCGCAATGATTGACGGAGCCCTCCCTGTATTATGAGCTGCGATTCTGATAGGACATGATAAACGCTCTGCCAATTGTGGCACTTAGATACTATCTTCGTTTGGTTTGCCAGGTCTGATCCCTGCGGTTAATCATGATGGTATAAAGGGAACCAATGGTCATCGACAAGAACGGTGATGACCATCGGGCAAGGTTGAGCAGAAGGACTTCAGGGTGATTTGCCCAAAGCGTTATCTGCGCAAGATGTAGAAGCACTATCAAGGTATAGAATATGTATTCCTGATGGAGTCATTAAGGCCCCCACCTCCCAGAGTTTGTTGTCGCTAGTCAAGCCTTGTAACAGCTCCACTTCCTCATGATGAGCCGAGCCATGCGCCACAAGATTTGGGAAATCCTGGCATATTATGGTGAGGAGAGGAGCACGCATCCAACGAGCTTGGCTTGGACGATTTCGGCGGAAGGATGGCGCACATGAGCTAACTGGCAATAAAATCGTTGACTTCTGCAATGAATGAGACGAACATAACTCGGACGCAACCTCCATTGAGGACTACTACTAATGTTGTTCCTCTGTATGTACATCTAGTCGCGCCACTCAGCATAATGGGCCCCATTAACCCAAGCAGCAAAGATAGCACCAACTATCACGATGCCAAACAGGCAACCCCACAAAAAGATATGCACGGTGGTCCAGTCACGTCGGCCGTCGTACACAACACCGAGAGGAGGCCCTGGGTCAGTGCGAGCTCGAATGGCATCCAGTTCCAATGTAGCATTGTTTCTGAGCTCGGCACGGCGATACACCTGGGAGCTGTTGCTCACGTTGTTCTCCGTGATAGTGCTAGCTGTAGAAGCAACGAAATTATCGTCAGCACCTGATGTCCCGGAAAAGAGTCGAGCAGCCTACCTGGCTCGGCTCTGAAAGCATCCCGTTCCGCATACCTAACACGCCTTTCCGCCTGCCTCCCGGGATTCTGCTCGTTTCTGGGCTCACGACGACTGATTTCTTCGTCGGAATCGTCGAAGTCCGAGTCAGGGATGTAATAATCTACAAATAAATCGGCATCAGTACTATTGATACTGACGATGGTTGGACTCACCCCTGACGTGGCTTAGGCTTCGAACGCGCCTTGTACCCCTCCAGTAAGACATAGTGAGCTTCTGACTTGAAAGAGAAAATGCTCGATTGTCAGTCCAGCCTCCAATTCCAGTATATCTCGCAAAACTTACGCAGGGAACCAAGACAGGGATTGCCAAAGCTAGGGATGGAGAGTCTGAAGGGAGAGGGACGGATGGTCAATTCATGACCGTGCTGTTGCTTCCTATAAGGGCCCTATGAGTAGCGTTTGCTAGCCCTGCTGGGCAAGAGTGAACTGTGCTTCAATTCTTAGCTCAGCAAGGTGCAGCTGCGGCCAAGCATCAGAGGGCACGGCGGAGAGGATTCCCGCAGGCACTCACGAAATTTTTCGACAAATCAGAGTTTCCAACAATGTCGTGGGCATTGGCCTGAGTTCTACGACTCTTTTGAGTCAAAAATATGACTCGATGGTGTCACCTGCGCAGCGCAGACACTACGACGATCCCTGACGAGATCTTTACACTCACTGACAAGGCATGGCGACGCCATCGCCGTAGGATACATGAATTGAATCCAGTTGTTCGCTCAACGAGTGATGAGAGATCCAGACCTGTAAGTGCGACGGAGAAGATAGTGGAAGGTAGAAGAATGAAAAGTTCGTCGGAGGAAACGGTCTAGAACACGTGAAAGTCATCTGACCAGGATTTTCCCAGGTAAAAATGATCCGACTGACGGAACCAGTGCGCCGCACAATCTGCAACCAGCGCGCAAAGGCCATGGATTACGATCCGTCGCAGTGGTGATGCTCAAAGCTCCATGGCAGATCAATACTTTAAGATAGATTGGACTATGCGACGAAGGGTAAGAGTCTGTTGAACGATGAAACAGAACTAGGCAGAAGCTAAACTTGATCAGGGACAATATTATACAAGCCATCGCTGTAGCCATTATCTATCCTCGCAAGCATCGCCAAAGCACCTTCAACTCTTTGTAATCTAGTCAAACCTTTTTTACGAGCGAATTTGGCCCAAACCGATGCAATCTTGTTTGAGGTGACAGAAGCTATGCCTTGCTGGTTCATGGTCTCATCGATGTTCGGATCATATGAGCCAAGACTTGTGGTATGGTAGTCGGACGGCTTCTAGGCGATTGAGGTGTCTTGAGCCATCCTGATGCATACGCCGTAGCTAGGGACATAGAAATGGCCACCTCGAGGATCGGTGCCTTCCCGGAGGGTGGTCCACAGGACTGACCATTCGTGTGGCTGCACCTATCGGTGAACAGGTCTGTCGCTCACCATCAGCACAATCATTGCAACAAAGTGGTAAGGTGCACCTACTGGCAGTCTCTCTCTGTCATGACAAGGCACCCAGGAGCGAATTCAGCATCTTGGAAGGTTATAGGCTCAGTATCAGTGGGTACCGACACGGGCCTATGCACCCTGCGAGTAGCAGGCCAATCGGGATCCAACAGGGGGATGTTGTGCTCCCTATAGAAAGGCCGCAATGCTATTACCAACTTCTGGAGGGTGCAGGAGTTGAACTCGGCGCCCAAAAATAAGCTGTTGCAAAGGCGTTCTCCTTGTCTGCCTCAGTCGTATCTTCATGTGGCCTGAGAAGGTTCCTGGCAGCATCGAAACTGGAATTGTTGCGGGATCCAGTTGTCCAGCCGACCTGAACAAGTTGGCCAGGTTCCTCCTTCTGGTGTTGGTCAGAACGTTGCTTTACAAGCCGGTTTAGACAAGACTCACCCGGGCGGTCCGCCTGCTCCCAACAGCGTCGTCAACAACCCCTCTTCATCCACCACAGCATAGGCCGAGAGTTTGAGAAGTTGCGGACGATACTCGCGAACGGCTTCCACGAGTCGAGGTCATGCAAAACCCGCTATATCCTCCGGAATGACGAGGGACAGGATTGATGGGTTTAGGAGATGGACATCGTGCCTCTGACCTATGCGCCGCCTAGGATCGTAGAGGCCTTGCTCTCGGAAGAAAGGGTTGTCAATGCGAAAGGTCGCTGCGTCCTCGGCAATCCAATATCCGACTGGTGGATACTCGCAACTTCGGAAGGCGACGCTCAACGCTGTAGTGAAACACGAGAGCGTGGAAAGCAGTGTTACTGCTCGGGGTTCTTGAAGACGGCGAAGGGCGAGCCGATTTTGTATCTCTGCGAATGAGACTTCTTCTGCAGGCGGTGCGGCGATGGAGAGAGTGGCTAGGTTTCCCATCACCCATCCCATCCAATGTTGCTGCGAGGAGCAGGAGGTCCTAAACCGGGCCTTGACCGAAGGAGGAGGTCTAGCGGCGTCTCAGCAACATGTCGTCCGGCCGCGTTGCAATCCAGTGGGCATATAGAACGGGGGTGCATCTGAAGATCATCGACAAAGATGCGAACCCACTGCCTGCGCTGGTTCCGGTTTGCATGGAGGGAGGGGTGGACCAAGGGCGTTAAGTTTGTGGCGAGCAGCACTCGCTCGTGCATCGGCTATCAACCGATGTGAAGGACCCTCGAGGAGTGGGTGGCTGGTGGGACGAAAGATAGGGACTGGAAAGCGGTGAGGCAGGCAAGACTCGTGGCTGCTTGGTTTTCTTCGTCTTGCCCATTGAACATGCCAACGGTCTTAAAAATGTTGAGCATTGGGCAAAACGTGAACTGCAAGAAAGAACCTCACCAGTGTCCAGATACAGCAATACAGAAGGCGGGTGAAGGGAAGGGGCACCAGTAACCAAAGGGTCCGATTCTCGTCGCCTCACCACCCGCTCTGGAGGACGAGTTTAAGCCGATACTGTAGAGTGTAAGGCGGTTCGACTCAGAATATCCTGGGGAGGGTGAAAACGAATAGCGCCAGATTGCAGTGGGTGATGGTTGAGAAGGAAGTTCGCCAGCGAAGCAGACGGTGGAGCTCAAAAGTCCGACCGTGGCGGACCCGCTCAACTGAGAAGGGAAAAGCCCACTACAAAATCCGTTGCCGCGAAGGCCCGAGTCCAAAATTTATAATGATTTATGCATAGACAGGGAAGCGTACCCCCATAGATATATCTAGAAGCGGTTGAGCAACATATTGCAGTGGTAGGAATATTGCAGACAAACAAGAAGCTGTGGGCGGTGCGAACCGCTCACTGGTGGCGATATGACTTATTGGATCAACGGGTGAAGCTTGGGGTGCATGTTGGCGGCTTTTGGTGTCTCGACGATGGCACCGGCGATGGCAGCAGAATTCTTGGTGATTTGCCACCCAGTCAGGAACACCATTGAGGTCGTTGATGTGGTGTGGGTAGTCGATGGCGACGTAGCGACCGCCGTAAAATGGGAGCTGAAGAAATTTATTGTAAGCCGTGATAAACACCCATCAGCAATAAACATACCCATTTCGACACGCATTGGAAGAAGGGACGAGCGGCTGCTCCTCTTGTTGAGTAGACTTTGACAGAATCGGGGATAGCCTACGAATGACCAGGGAGTCAGCGAAAAGAACCAGCAAATGTCTTACTCTATCGCACCTTCGCCTATGGGAGGAGTGCTGGTAGAGAAAGCCACAGCTCCTCGATGCATGGGAACCTCTAGTTCATCGACTTCAAGGCCATGTAGGCCGCAGATTCGGTGTATTCGAAATCGTTGGCGCCTTGGTGTCGAGCTGGCAAGAAGTGGTTAAAGGATGTGATGCGAAGATGGCATTGACCTATGAGAATGGCCATAGGTACCTAAGAATGTAATCAAGACAGGCGCAATGGAACTAGAGTGTCAAGTACCCACCGAATGGCCACCTTTTTTAAGAGGTGAAGGGATGACTGATGGGATGGGATCCAGGAGCGGCTGAGTCATTGTCAATGTTCCGTGGCCCTTTTCTCTGCTGAAGGGGGAAGCAAAGAGAAGGGGAAATTTACCATAAGTTTGGACCATTCGTGCAGAAGTTTCGTGATGCGAGTGAGAGATCGTAAAGATCGGCATTGCGCACCTCTCGCGCCTTGGAAGCTTCCTGCGACAACGCAGTCAGATCAAGATATACACATAACGAATGTGGAACTTACTTAAAAGCAAAAGACGTGCATTCACCATTGGTTTTGTAGCAGCGGTCTGTTACTTCTTGGGAGCGACGAGCAGCCAATGCGATGAGGCTACGCATACAAAAACCTGGGATTAGGGACAATAGAGCAACGCAGAAGAAGGGTGAGCCTTTATAGCGCCACCCTTGTCTCCCTCATCAGACTCTATGCCATCCTCTAGTTCTTCGCCATCATCTTGAGCATGCTCGACACTCCCTCAGTGACATCTTGGTGGCCGTCGTCGGCAATACTGACAAGAGGCAAGAAAGTGGCTGCAAAAAGGACGTAGCGTTGTCGTCGCCACCGATGGATTTGACAGCTTCGTCGTCGCTGTCGTCGTTGTCGTCAGATCTCAAGCTGAGCCTGCATCAGCCTCAAGTTAGAAGTATCACATCACGTGATCTAATTTTTGGAATTGGAATGGTGCGCGCGATATGAGTTAGATCATCCGCCGTAGGCTTCTTGGTCCCCTTCTACCATTCTTAACTGTGCCAGTTGCAGCTGACGATAGCACGCCCTTACGGACACATGTTAGAGATAATTATATTTGGATACCAGCACTGCGCAGTGCCAGCATCATGTTATGACAATTGCTGAAGCCACGCAAGTGTTGATTGACCATAGCACAGTAATTGCCACGACTCATTGGAGCTAATATGTGCGGTAGAAGCCTGAGATAGCCCAGCAACCGTAACGCACGATCATGGTAGGACTGAGGAGGGTACTTGCCTGGTGCTAGTAGCAGTAGTGGACCGTTCCCCACGTTTCCCCCCTGCGCATGCCACATACTATCGTATTTGCGACAAGAGCACATGGCGGTGAGCGGATTCTGGTTGGCATAGTCCAAACCACTTCTCGCTGACCATTGCCGAGTGTATGGCCTGAACGCTCATGTCAGTTGACTAGCGGCAACCAACTTCGATCATGTCTCTCAGGTTTCCGACTCGGATTGCGCAATCGCTACGGCCATGGCCGTCAGCCTGGCTACTGGTTGTAGCAGCTCATATTGGAGACCACAAGCTATGGAGAATTCCCTCATGGCTCAATTTCTATGCAAAATTCTCAGTCAGATTTATTACATGTAGCTGATACAGCATTATACACCTGCGTTGCTCGCAAAGCACTATAATGGCCACCCTCTCCATTCCTACAGCAAACGACGTCAAACGTATGGCATCATATCGAAATATGGAGGTAGTTGATATACGAGCCTTCATGAAGAAGATGTCGCAAGAGGTTCTGATTATTTTATGAGCGCCTGCGTAGTTATGTTGGACAGGAGCTCGCTAACCTGATATTTCCCATCAAATGCGTCTAACGCTGGCAAGCGATGTGTGCCCAACACCCTCTAATCGCTGTTGCCGGTGTCGAAGCTGCACAAGCATGGCCATTGTTCTTTCCGATATTCCTTGCTGCTGAGCATACAGAGCCTTGAATATGACAGCTCTCTCCTTGTAATAGGCACATTGCTCCTGCGAGCTTCTAACCAGTGACTGGAGTTCAAAGAGCTGCCGTTTTAGTGCATCAATGGTTGATTGCATTTCTTTCAATCGTGCCTCGCTCTCCGGTCTGCTTGCGGGTAGGGTAGACTGCATAGTGGCTGATGGCTGCGCCAAGGGTGCGCAAAGTTCCAGCTGAGCCCCGGCCTCAAGCTCCAGTGGCGCATGAGAATGGAAGAGGTGCATAGGGCTCGAGCCCATGAACTCCGCAAACATTGCCGCAAGGTTTTGGCTGTCGTCGGATTGCGGAGTTGCTACAGCAAGAGGTGAATCCACAAAATCAGAGTTCATGATGACTAGAGACTCACAGTGCACACTCAACATCTGAACGTCGTTGCCGCTCTCAGGGAGGGTAGGTGATGACTGAACTTCAGAAGACATGCTAGTAGGATAAAAGTGGAAGAGGATAAAGGGAGGAGGCAGCGTCGATTTGAGAACAGGACGAATGCGATTGGAGGAGGTGTGGTGACACCTAAGCCTGCAAAAGGAGCCGTCTATATAGCGCCAGTGCGCGAAGGGCTTGACGGTCCGAGTTGAAGATCAGGGCCTAGGCGACTCCGTTGTCTGTTACCAAACATACTGCGCAATTCATTTAGGTGCAAAGTCTGGATTTGACTCATACTCCCAGTAAGAAGCTGTACAGCCTATGTCGCTTAAGTGGTCGTCCCAATGTTGCGTTGGAAACCGCGGCGAAGAGCACAGAAGGGAGCGCGAAATTCTCATGCTCAGGCTGAGGTTGCGGCGCAGCCTGAGCCTTCGTGAGCTCCAGGAATCGCAGCCACTCTTCGCGGACCTACATACGCAGCAGCGAACAAGACCTTGCGAACACAGTATTAAAGGGAAAAATTGGACTTGAATTCATGCACAAACCTTGCCTTGACCCGGGCCGATCCACGCTGTGCATCAGACCGCAGAATCATGCAACTGAAAGACGAAATAAAACTTGCCCGTCTGGAGGATCTAGTGGAGGAAAGAGGTGCGTCAATCAGCAAGCGTGATATAACTCCCATATAAGAGGCTCAATTTTTTCCTTAATGATGCAGATAATTCAACATCCCGCGCCTTATTCAGTGGCCCATTCGGGGAAGATTTTCTACTGGTGGTGGACAGTGACATATTCCCCGAATTCAGGCTCGGAAAGTCACATTTTGGGACCACATCCCCAGTAGAACAATCCAAGATCTCGCAGAGGAGTACAGGGGAGGCTCGAGGATTGTACCCGGAAGGCATTATAGAGGCACAGAATCGTACTATCGGTTTTCAGCGGCTCGAGTTCGAAAGGTTGGAGAAGAGGTTCCGGGAGCTGAAGAAACGGCTTTATGAAGTCGATGGGGTCGAAGGGCTGGTTGTAGATCTGGCTGCGATGTCTTTGGATCCTTTGCCTGAGGGTATCACACCTAGGTGGGCCTATAATAGCCCGCCACCGTGGCATTCGACTCGGCTGTACATGACTGCTGTAGACAACGGTTGGTTCCATTCAGTAGCTGCTGGCCTGGATCAGCTTCATTAAGCATTAGTGGCTTTTAAATCGCAAAATCGGGAGCCGGATACCTTGATTGAACACTGGCATCAATGCTAGAAAGTCGAAGGAGGGGGAGGTACTCCAAAACCTGTCATGATACGCACCCAGCGTCGCAATGTATGTCAACCTTTAATCAGCAAATCGCAGACGCCGTGAGTGAGTCATTTATAAAGATGTAATACTCAGTAGGCTTCTTGAATTGGATTGGTCATCTTGCATTTCCTAACGCTGAGCTTATAACGAAGGTCGGATCGTTTTTAGCGGTGGTGGGTGCGTGCGCTTAGCTTCTTCTTGTCGAGGAGCCCAGTAGACCGGATACCCTTGAAACCTAAATTAAATATGTTAGGCACGGCGTCACCTGTATAATCTCTACCAGGGAAAGAGGTCGGATGTAGAAATCAAGCATAGAATGTGCTAGTCGTTGCTCGTTATGTATAAATCCCAGATCGATGGGCTCTGTATGGAGGGTGGCTAGAAGTATAGAGTTTCACTGACAGTCCAGAGGAAGGCTGATGAAGCAGGTATGACGGTGTGTAACTGCCATGAGAGGGTTGTTGAGACTGGGGTTGCTGGAAGTGTAACAAGGCTGGCGACCAGAAGCAGCCTCGCTCGAAGCAGAAATACAGGCGAAAGGAATTATGGGATGGTAAAAAGCCCGCTGAGATTGTGGCGATGGTTCGAGGTCCCATTCCTATGAGCTTCGTCCCGCTACCTCACGCCTTTCCCCCTCTGTTGATAGCTGACGTCCCCGCTTGCTCCGTCCAAGGTCCGAGCTCCCTCACTAGCACTGCTGGCTTGCAGGTTAGGGCAAGTAGGCGGTGGTGTACCAGACCCGCTCGGTGCGTTCAACTGAATCAGTCACGAAACTTGCTCAACGGTATTAGCAACATGGTCGAATGGGGACCGAGCTTGGCTAGGATAGCGCCTGGAGTCTGATGATAATGGTAATGGAGATCTTGGTGAGGTTCGTCTGCAGCCAGCACGAACTGCAGTCGCCGAGGCAGATGACAGCAGAGGTGACTTTGAGTTGCCCCTGAGAATATTATGAAGGTGAGAGCGTTGAAGCCAATCGTTTGCTGAAGGAGGTTGTGACACAGGCGTTGATCGAGGAGCAGGGGTTGGCGCCTGGTACGGTACGAGTGACGATTGGGATGGCTGCGCTGTGAGCCTCGAAAGCAAAGTTGAGGCTGCGAGACGAGCAGGTGAGACAGATCGGGAGGAGGGGCGACTGGAGTGGAGCTGCGCCCCAATCCATCGCTAGGGATTGAATGAGTGCGAGCGGCCACCGCACTTAGCCTTGACGTAAGGATCTATTCGAGAGAGGTCGCTAGGATTAGGGATGCGGAAGAAATCTTGAGTGGGGATAGCAGCAGCCTGATTGACAGGGGTGAATCGCTCAGGCCTTGCCTATTCAGAGCTCTATGGGCGCTCCTCAGCTTCGTCAGGCTGAACGTTACGCGGGGTGTCGATGATAGCGAAGGGAACCTCCACAAGATCCACGATGAGCTGGAGAATATTGGCGTCGGAATATTCTTCCTCATCGTACTCTTTGATACCATCATGGGATTCTTCTTCTTACTCATCCCCTTTGCCAGTATATAGTAGAGGCTTGAAGGCTGGGTTTCTCGTAATGGACTTGGGAAGGGGCGAGACGAGGATGGAGCTTCCCTCTCGAAAGGCAATACCCAGTAGGCTATCCTAATCGCGCTTATGCGGCGAGTGATATAATCGGTAATGGATGGGGTGCAGCTCGATCACTGTTGCGAGCTATTTGAAATTTCTTAATCTCTTCCTTCATGCGAGACCACTCCTCGGTGATGTAGCGGTATTGGCTGAGCATATTTGTTAAAGTTGAAGAAAGCATTAATTACATCGCTAACTCACTGGAACATCCTCTCGCACGCTTCGTGAGCTTTGCCACCAATCACGGCACCCCAAACTGAATCGCGTTACTGGAAGCCCCTCGCCTTGATTAGCTGTGGAGAAGAATTCCGGAAGTTGGAAAGAGTTAGGGATATGCCAGATCGAGAATCATTAGTGACTTTGAAGAGTTGGTGAAGGGCCAGGACGACTGGAGCAGGGGCGGCATTCAGCCATCATCAGACGTACTATTTGGGTATGTGCGTGATCTTGCTAGGCCATCTATCAATACAACTGTAGTAGGTTCGTTACTCAAACTCCTCGTCTGACTCATCTTCTAATCCTGGTATTTGTTCTTCATCGCTTGTACCGCACTCCACATCGCTACGCTCGTAAACCATCTCGTCCTCGTCGCAAGTGGCACCCTGCATTTGGCCCTGTGTGACAGTACATTGCATCATGTTGCTGTGCGATTCCTCGACTCGTCTGAACGTTGAGCTTGCGGTGCCTTGTTGGCTAGTGGATATCGTTTCGACGAAATTAACTCCGTGTGTGTAGGAGTGTCCCACAGCGAAGCCCCATCTATATCGCATGGACATGTCTCTATCGGCGAGACTAGCAAAGGTAAGCTAACATCCTAAGGGCGAAGCACAGTGACATACTGGTTAACAAGATAAGCGGCGGAGTCTTCTTTGTCTTCGACGGTCTTGGAAAGACTTGCAAGGCGTTGTAGGGGTGGTGCTGAAAACCTGGGAATTATGTGACTGGCACGCAGTACTTCTCCAGGGTCGACGAAACCAAAGGCATTTCGACCCTCAATCGGAGGAAAGCTGACAATATCCATGCCATAGCTTCCTCCACTCTTCCCCTGCCAAGTGTACCACCTGACCCACAGGAAGTCGAGGCGCTCGGGCAGTAAGTCTTGGAACCCCTTGACGTATACCACGTTTGCATGGTATATCTTGATGACCTTACCATAGATATACGGGTGCACATCTGCAGCTGGATAGGCGGGGTTTAGCAACATGATATTTGCCTTTGACCCAGCTGGCCAGATAATGTCGCTTCCTTCAGAGCAATCGTATGCTGTATATGTGAGGTGGAGGGTTTTGTGCGAGTAGATGCGTTCGCCCATTACGGACACGAAACTTTTGTCCATGATATCGCCTGCGGCGAAGCGATGAGGGTATCGATCTCGGAGGATCACCTCCATTCGTTGGCCGAGATGCTCTTGCAAGTTAGCGAGGAAATCCTTGAGTTACTTAAGTACCAAAATCAATGCAAGTTGCTCTCTTACGCACCTTGAGAGCTGGATCGTGGCGGAAAGTCCCCTCAACCGGTAGGAAGTCGGATAGAGGTTGGTGAGCACTTTGCGATTTTGCGACTGCATACGAGCAGTAGCGTCCGCCTATGAGAGTAGCCTTGAGGTTTTGAGTGTACCTTAATCTTATTCGCTTATCACCGCCCTGTCGCCTGATTTTTCGAAGATTCGCTCTCCGTCTCTCTATCCTTGCAAGCTGGCGCTTGTAAGCCTTCTTATTTGTGCGCAAAAACCATGACTTCGGCATCTTCTGTTCCAGTTCGCCCTGCATAAGAATGAGTGAAGGGCTCGGAAGGTGAAGCAGCGGATCACTTGCCCTCTCTGTACTGTAAGAATCAGTGGTCCCGAATCGCCGAATGTGTTCCGCATAATCCCCGAGCGCATGATATTTGTACGTTTGGAGATTCAGACTCTTTCGAAGTTTGCCTTTACGCAACGGTGTGGGGGGGGCGACACTTGATTCAGAGTCACCCGAAAGAGGAGGCTGGGCTGGACTTTTGCTCCGGTCAGCTGAAGGCAAAGCGGAAGAACCAGAGTGGTTCTCCGTCGCATCGGATGCAAAACCTTGAGGATCATGAGCTAGAAAGCCACAACGAAAGTAAAACATTGACGGACCAGGCCTAATGGGTGCAGGGTCAATTAGAGGGTTGCCAGATTGGTCTGGTACGGGACGATCTGACCCTGATCCTTGTTTCTTCTTCGCAGACCGCTTGAGACGAGCTCCGTATTCTTTGGCTGTTTCAACTGTTTCGAATGCTTGACAAGTGGAGCTTATGAATGTGCGAAGATGGTCAGCCAGCTCAGAAGTCGTTGTCTCAAGTAATGCAAGCGTAAGTTCCGTGTGCATACGGAGCTTAGCTAGGGCATGCCACTCCCCGAGAAGGAAGAGGAGCCGGTGCACGGCCGTGTTGTGAGGCTCTAGAAGGAGATTGTCAAACGCCGGTATAGCACACTGCCAGAAGCTTAGCAGCGCAACGATGGAGGGCTGGACCAACAAACCTGAAGGAGATTTGCGTAATCTCGTGCTGCCAATCTCTTCTGTTCTGATGCATTGGCACTGAACCTTCGAATTGTGTCGGAGCCAAATGAAGGAATAGCTCGATATCTGACCAGTGCCTATATCAGAGGGTAGCCAGAAGGCATAGCAACTTAAACTCACCTGCGGTCAAGCTCGATGACAACCGACTTCTTTCTCGTGCCATCATCAGCTTCAAGTATCCGGATCAGATGAATGAAAATCGCTTTCCAGACGCCTAATTCGAACTCGTGCATGAGGTCGACTGCAAGCGCGGAATGTATGTCAAAGCCGAAGGCACCCAGCTTCGAAAAAGCATTCTAAAGGGAGGAGATAGGTGTGCAATGGCTTCATGGGACCAAACTTGGATAAACTCACATCGACGGGTACCCACGATTCGTCTTTCAGCAACTCGTCGACTTTGTCACTGTCGACAGTGTATCCCTCCTGGAATACTTTCACTCTTGCGAGTCGAACCTTCTCCTGGCGTGCGTGATTGTCAGTTCGGCGACCGGAGATCCTGGCAGATGCGTCTTCGGGGCTTCCCATTCTATGCATTTCACATTTCCTTATTAGGCAACGGGGACAAGGAGCGTTTCCTTGATATTTTATCGTGCCTATCAATGCCCTTGACCGCAAGTTAGGAAGAGAAGATAACGAGGGAAAAGTTACTTACTTCTCGGGATAGTCAGCTGAATAGGTGAAGATCCTTGGGAAAAACAACCGTGAAACGTCGTCGGGACACTTGATGCGGATACCATCCTTCATAGCTTGCAACAGCTCATCGTCAAGGAGTATGTCCCATTGCCGATGAAAGATTTCACGATTGCAGTGGGTGATAATCTCCGCTGTTGGGCTACGACCGTTGTTCGCGCGATACCAATCTTTGAAATTGGCGGGGAGCTGGAGAGAGTGGCATGAGTATCGATTCTGCAATGGGGTGGCGTCCATCTTACTACTTCAAAATATGCGATATGATTGCACAAGTCCGTGCCTGGCTTCGCGCGCAAATACTTGGAGTCGTTGCCAAAGAACAGGTAACAAGGCCAAAGCTTCGCTGTTCCAAAATTGGCAAGAAGTGTAGCGTCTGACCAAACCATGAGCGCAATCACGACGCGTTCAAGACCTTCGTCTTCCGGGCCCAAAGCCAACCCGCGTACCTCCTCCTCCATTCTACGGAATTCTTCTGAGGAGTATACCTCACCATACACTCGAATAGGATCCTTAGATAGGTTAGGTTGCCAAAGGAGTTGGAAAGCCTGGAAGTGTCGATCGAGGTGCTCAACAGGATCGGCCAGGCGCTCCTTCATCACTGAAACAATCTTCCGATGGTGAAGGACGCCTGCGTCGAAGATCCCGAACTTCGAACCCTTTCCCTTGTTTGAAAAGGGCACGGGAAAGGTGATTTTTGTAGTTGTCCAGCCGGGACCAATGTCGTCGATCCATTCGATGTCGCTGTCCAGCCCAAACTGCATGCCGTCTCCAAGACGCTGATTGACCTGGTTCCAGTCGGTCTGGCGAATATCTTCAAGACTGAATTCAGGGTGCTTCATAAGGCCAATGAGATCTTTGAACTGGCTCAAGGAGTTTGTAGTTCCTCGGCTCCAGAACAAGTCACCGAGCTCAAAAGAGCTCCAGTTAGGATACGGATAGTAACGAGGTGGTGCCGGAGCCTGGAAGTCGACGACGGGTTGGGAGCTAGATGCTTGGTTGTTCAAGATGGCTTGGTCAGGCTTGCTCCCTGCGAAGTCGAGCGCGCAGGCTTGTTGGTATCCAGACTGCCAGTGTCCGTTTGGGTTGTGGGAGAGGGGGAGTCCATCAAATTGTTTGAATAGCCCAAACGTATCGCGCGCCGTGTGCAATTGGGCAGCAGTTTGTGAGTGGTTTTCTGTTAACGGTAGTTCCTTGTGATTTTCGTCATGAAAGCGGTCAAGAGTACTTACCTGTGACCGGCACCAGGATGTCGCCACTTGTACTTGTAAGACCCTCCGCCACATCAGAAGTGGCTAGGTCTGAGGGTACAGTCAAGTTCTCCGCCACGGCGATGGGTGGCTGCTGTATACGTGAGAAAGAGAACCTGTTTCAAGCATAAAATCAAGTACCGTCAGCCCGAGAGGCGTAACCGCTGCTAGGTCTTCATGGCCCACACTCCTTCTGCGTTGCGGCCGAGGGCGTGTCGGTGGGTTTCGCTACACGATCTTGTTCCATTAGCCTTTGCCGCTTCCTGGGACCTTCCTCTATGGATTTCCACAGGTTACGGGCATCGGAGAGGAGTTCCGTCAAAGATCTCTTTCCTTCTCGGCATGACTTCTTTTGATGAACGAAGAGTCGGGCAGCATTCATGAAGACCTTTCCACACTCTTCACATTGGTTTGAGGGGTCCATGCCACCTACCGCTCGGGAGCGGTCACTGGTCTGAACTGTCGAGTGACGTTGAAAGTGTGCAAGACTTCAGAAGGAGAGGATACCGGCAGTTGACCGTGGCTAAACCTGAAGATGAGAGGCGAAGCAAAAGTCGATTGAGCTTGTTGAGAGCCCACGGGTACAGCGTATTTATACCCAGCAGCTAAGTTGGGTCATAGCAAACGCCACTTGCGGACGGCGTGTGAAGGGTGGAAGTAGTCCAAGACGCTGCGGGCTGCGTTTGACGCCGCAGCCGAGATGGATGGTAAATGACTCTGATGGGTCTCCAAAGGACGAGTGTTTATACGGTAGAATCTTCAGGTGAATTCCTTTGAAACTGAGCGCGCGACGAGGAAGATAGACAAGAGGAAGAAGCCCAGCAAGATCCAGAAGACGGGGAATATGACAGTATATTTGGATGCGTTGGCATTCGCTAATCTGTGGGGTTACAGTATGAAATATTCCAACACTCTTGCACTACAAGAAGCTCAGATACGAGAAAACCCATGAGAAGACAGGAAAATACGCACCGAATCACGAGGAACAAGTGCGCTATCGTGCCCTCTGCCAAGTCCAGCTTCCATTGGTCACTGGCTCATACTGAGTGCCAACTGCGTTCCTTCTGTGCCGAACGAATCATCCTACATACCCTCGAATTCTGAGTCGGGAAGAGGAATGCGTACGGCGTCCGTCGGAGGTGATCCAACTTCAATGCAACTGTATTTCGGACTCCGACCCGTTCGTAGTTATCGCCCAAAGATTTTTAATCTCAGATTCAATCAGTCGAAGCAAGTTACAGTTTTTGTTTCCAATAAATAATGGACTCCCTCGTCCATTTCTCATTGCAATGAGGTACTAAGAGTAAACGCTGCAGGACGACAATGGAACCATATGCATTTGAAGGTTCGGGATCCATATCGCTATTTTATTGGCAAGCGACGAATCAAATGTGTGATTTCGTGTTGGTGTGGCGGAAGGCATTGGCTATAATATCCAAGCTTTCGGGAACATCACCTGGGATATGGAGTATTCGTGGAATAAGGACAGGCGCTTGCACCTGCCGTCTGCAGTTCAGAGGACAGCATTGTCGGCTGCTTTCTTCGCGGTTGGCGCCAAGGATTTCAGGTAGTATTCCTGTAACATGAGGCTCTAATTCTTTTGTCTGCCGGGTGGAAACCACACTTTGGCTTATGCCAATCTCCTGCTGATGTTCGCTTCTCGTAGGGTGAATAGTGCATTCCGCGCGTTCCGCGCGTTCCGTGTAGCCTATCCCTTGCCATCGGCATGCTCGTTCCTGTGCGTCGAATGCTGGGGTTGGCCGCAGCATGGCGTCACACACAAGCTCATTCTGTGTAGTGCGATTATCAGCAAATTGCAACAGACAAAGACAATTCGCTGGACCTCCGAATTTCGACGTACCTCTGAGAGGGCTAATGATTTAACCTCATCGCTGTATGCCATAGCTCGTTCTCTCTTGGGTTGCAAAGCTTGCAGCAGCGCCCGTGTTTCCCCTTGCTGCGGGAGTCGATAAAGGAGCAGAGCGAAGACAATGATGACTAGATATATAGGATTCATATCTGGCTGCGGGAGCATTGTGCGCAGCTTCTTCCAGGGCAGCGTGATTGCGTACTATAGGAGTACTTGCGGAAAATCAGTCAATTAGGTTCCCCCATCTAGAATCGCACTGATCGACAAAGTTGGCCGGAAGATGACACCACTTACCGAAGCACTGGCCTAGCCTGCGGGTGAACTGACTATATGAAAAACTGCATGCAAAGGCGAGATCTAGGGAAAGAATTCTTTAAGTTATCGGAGAGTAGGATGAAGAGAAGTCGGCCCTTTTAGTGCAGAAACTCTGTTATTCGATGGGAGGCGCTCGATCACCAATCAGGGAGGCTGCCAGGACCTAGAAAGGGGTGAATGGAGGATGAGAGGTACGAGACGGCGATGATGATTCAACTAGTTGAGGCGAGAAATGCACCGTCGAAGGCCCCACGCCACAATGAGAGCGTGGATTATCGAAACCTGCTGGGGAGGAAGACCTCAAAGCAGGGAGGTATAGTAAGGCACATATACATGTAGTAGTAGCAAGTCCTGGCTGCGGCCTATACCTTAATTCCGGAGGGAATATCGTAGGATTGTGCTCTCGTCGTCAATAATGACGAATATAATGAAATTGGGAGTGAAAGAAGGAAACAAACAAGGGAAATGGAGAGGGGAAATATCGGATAGATTGTGCAAGGTGCGACTGAGCTGTTTGGCGCTGGTGCGCCAACTGTTACTCACTTGACGGCAATCTCCGAGCTAATTCAGAAGGTCCTTCAAACGGTGCAAATGATAAGACCCTCAGGTCCGATTAATTAAGGTCGTCTATGGTAAAGTAGGACAGAGAGAATAGGTGGAATGATTGCGAGAGATACGCCCAAATGTAAGAACGTAAACCGCAAAGAGAGGGCGTTGGAAGTCCTAACTTGAATGCAAAGCCTGTGGACCACTAGCCCGATACAGCTTCATCGACGAGAGCTGCATGATAGTCAGGGAGAGTTGCAGTGGATCCATTCCTTTCCCTAAAGTCTTGCTCCCGCTGATGGATCTCGTGTTGATGAATATCAATCAGCGCTTCCAAAGGCCACGAGGATTCGTAGTGCCGAAGAACGGGGCACTCGCATTGCGTCTGGTAATGCGTATGTCAGTCTCGCAAAGTAGAGAATTTCCCTGAAGATGCACCCACCAGCCAAGCAAGTCTTTCGAATGAGCCAGGAGCATGTTTCGCCTTGTCAACGCTTTGGCCGGTTGCCCGGATACTCAACCCAGGGCAGGGGTTCTGACGGCGTACCGAACGGCATCCCAACTTCCGAAGGGCACTCATTGCAGCAGCCTGATGCCCATTCGTGTAGCCACCAATCCGAATCAATTCCTGGTCGATGCGTTCAATCTCGAGACAGTGACTTACCCGGATGCGCGAAAAAATAACCGGTTCCTCTTCAAGGCCCATTGCGGCTTGTAAAGTGCGAAGCGTTTGAGAATATCGATCCTGAGTCGCAACGTCATTATTCTGGCGTTGACGATTCATGTTGCTACTCTAGAAGCTTGACAGGGACCGCCGTGAAGTCAGCATATCTAGAATGAAATGCGGATAGGGTCACAAACTTTGTGAGAATGCTCGGGGCAAATATATTTCCTATCGTTTCACGATGACAAGGGATTTGAGTTACTGCTGCTCCGAGCAGGCCTTATGTCTCCGTTTCGATATTCCGCACGCTCAAAAGGCTGGAAGACAGATGTAGTCACAAGGGTGATCACGATGGAAAGTTATATACGCTACATACACCCTCTAAGAGCGGCATTTCTAAGGCCCGTACTGATATCCCGCAGCCAGACTGGAAAGTGCCCCTACAGTGACTCGGACAAGCCTGATGCACAGTTCTGACGCTGGGTGACTGTCAGTGCTACGCGGCACGCCGTATTTTCGGACGCAGCAGACGGACCTTCGCACAGTTGGGGCCAGAGCGTTCTATTCGCTTGCGCTTGCAGTCTTGAAGCGCAACAGTCTTGACCTTATTCCTGATATCCGATATTTGCCTTGTTCATTTCATTATATGTAGTGTTGCTATTGTTTTTTGGACACTCATTGACAGGAGCACTATTAGCGAACTTCGATTCTGGTACGGGGATAGTAGTCACAGTGTTAGATTCCGAAAATATCAAACAGGTCACATTATACATGGGTAGAAAGGCGAAATACATGGTCGAGGAGTAAGAATCATATAGAAGTGAAACCGACACGTAGGAACTGAAAATGGAGGTGAACGTGGTGGTTAACAAAGGGGCGTCTCAGACTGTCATTGTAGCAAGCAATGAATCCCTCATTTTCCCCATGGCTATCGGAATAGAGGGAAACTCTGCCTGGTAACGCTCTTCGATCGCACCGTAGAGGAGAGCGGAAGCGTGGACGTTGGTGTTTGAGTAGTTGAACAGGTCGACGGCAACCTGCAGTTCCCGAATACAGCGGATGATGGTGTCGAACCGTTTGCTTCTGTCGATAATGGAGGCGCCGAGGCGCAGCGATGCTAGGGTGTAATCGTTGCGACAGTGCGACAGTTCCTGAGGTAGCTCCAAGCTGTCCAGCGGGATGTCCAGGGCGTACGTGGCCTCTGGATCGAGAGCATGGTGTTGGATAGGTACCTGTGGCTTGCTTGCGTTTCCGATGAAGACTCCCGTCTTGTCGACGGCAATGGAAACGGAAGGAAGAGCCTCAGCCAGCTTTAAATTCGCCTGAAGCGGGGGATCGCTGAGGCTTCAATGCAAGAGAAAGGACTGAACCAGACTAACCCGTGTGGCTTCCACGCCAGCATTTTTGCCAGAGGAGGTGGATTCGCCTCGCAACGCATATTGGATAGTTTCAGTCATAGTGCTGGGGGTCATGGAGCCGTTGTTAGTATTGACCGTGCGACACCAATGAGGGACTTACAAAGACATGTTTGGCAAGTGAAGAATGGCTGTAAGATTGGATGAAAAGTGAACCAGACGAACGCTAATGTAGAGGTTGGGATTGTGTTGCGAGGGAACTTAGTGTATACGTTGGGAAAAGTATCACGTTTACGCTGACTCAGAGTGTGATTGGAAAACGGAGATGGTGCCACTGCTCCAGCCGCTGCCGTTGTGTATTTATACTGTGCTCGTAGAGATAAAATATATAGTTACATTATTTCATACTTTCGCCGAGTTGATACTCTAGAACACAGTTTTGCATACAATATTGGGTACACCGGCGAATGCTTCGGAGCTGAGTAGACTTACGCAGTACAAGATACCTCCGCAGGCGACAGCGGCGCAGCTGTCATGTTGGCTTTCAGGGTCAACAAATGTGACTGGCATCCTTGAATTTGGTTTGAGATTATTACCCTCGATTGCATTCACCCAACACCTTCCAATCCCGTGCTCATCGCTGTGACCCAGAACCAACTCCTGGAGGCTTCTGATCGGCTAACAGCAGACCACAAGACGTCCCCCAGAATGTCTTCCAATCGGCAACAGTCCCAGATGAACGGCTCCGACCCACCCCACTCCGAAATTGAGTATGAGCGCTTCGTGCCCGCTTAAACAAGGCATTGCTGGGTGACAATGAGGTATTCGTCTGATGTGAACGGCAACATCGTCTGCGTCTTACGTTTGGATGTGGTTTGGAAATGACAATCTGGATCCCTTGTCAGGGATCCCTGAGGAATCAAGGAGGTCGCCGTGCTTCCTCGTTTTGCGCAGTCCCCCGAACTCTCCCATATAGCATTGTGCTGGGGTTAGACCTCCTGTCATTCTTAAACCTACTTCCCCGCGTCTATACAGCATTCCAGAACGATGAGTAGCCAACTCGCAGACTCTCAGGATGCTCGCCCCGCAGACTCTCAGGATGCTGGCCCTGCAGACGCTCAGGATGCTCGCCTCGCGGAGTGGGAGGCTGAGATAAACAGGTCGATGAACGAGATCCTCTCCAAAGCGATGGAGGAGACTCGGTGGAGTGAAGGCGGTATCTGGAATTGTGAGTCCCGATGTGCGGTGTTGGTTACGAAGAACTGAATCTTGGTATAGGCTTTGTTTCAGACAACCAACCTATGCTCCCTGACAACACCGTAGCGACCTCCAGCACTCAGCCGGTCAAAGTTAAAGGAAGCAAGCTCCAAGATACTGATTATCGCGCGTTGATTCGCAACGGACAACTGACCTACGACGAGGTCAATCACCTCCTCGGACCAGGACAGACCGCAGGCCCGGGGACTCTTCCCCATCTTCATCGCTTCCTTGCCGACGAGGAGGAGCGCATCCGCCGCCTCCACCGTGGAAAGATTCAAGAGCTCGTGGAAGGTTTGTATCTACTTCATGAGGCTTGGTGTCGTGGCATCGAGAGTAACAACTTCATCTACAGATACTGAAATTGGCTCTGCAATTGTCGGTGCCGTTGCCTCGGTCTCGACCTGGTTTCAATCCGTGTTGTAGCTCGCTTGATCGTCTGGAGTAGGGTTCTTTTTCCTTTTTTTTCTCTTTTCGTATCGATTACTCTCTTTTGAATTGGCTCCCTTACTCTCGTTTGAAATATACATATACTATTTTGATGAACTGACACGAGGGTACCATGCTGCGTGACGACCATACAACCTTGAGCGCTTGAGGTTCGCGAAGCCCCTGAAAGTTGTTTATCTCGGACAATCGCCCACTTCGCAGCTGCTTTCCGGGGCCTTTAGACTGCCGTTTCTTTTATATATGGGAAAGACTCCACGGCTATTGTTAATTCCGCACATCTAGACCTCTGAGGGCAACAAAGGGTGCCAACTTGGGCCTTTGATTGGTGGCGAGAAGGATCGGCGCACCTTTTGCAATTAAGCTTTGATCCGTTGATGTGGCTGATTCTGTGCTGGTGCAGATCCTTGACCCACTGGCAACCGCATCCGATCGCCCGGAAGGCATTCAAGTCGTATCCGATACCAAGAAGTTCAAGAGAGAAATTTGAGGAAATCGATTTGAGAGACCATTAGTGTAGTACAGACAATCGTACGCTACAGCGTACTCGTATAGGCAGACATGATTTGCCACTGAACCATAACTAAGGTATTCAGAGCAAATTTCACTATACTGGGTCCCATGCACCTGCCACCACCTTGGCACGCTGAAACTCAGAATGTCCATAGCATAATGGGATACTGCATGTATAAAGCGACGATATTGAACAAAGGCAGGTCAGAGAACAGCTAGGCGAATGTCAAAGCCTGTGACGGCGTTGATGTTGATATCGATCATGGCGGGAATCGCACAGAGGGGTCAGTGGTTGTGTTGTCGTGAACGTTATTGCGAGCGTTGCGAGTTTTGAAGCAGGCTACAGCGAGGGCATCGCAGAGGAGTCAAGGATGGGTCTAAAGGCAAAGGGGCAAAGCAACTTGAAGCTTGAAGAATCTCGACGCGTCGCATGGGGTTTACCTGATGTCATTCGAAGTCTGCCAGCCCACGGACCTTTGTATTAGCGGCGTTACTTGTTAGATAGCAAGTGTGCCAAAGCTTCTTGAGGTGCACTTGAGAAAGAAAGAGTCTCGAGATGCGAAATTGATTGCGTACGAGCTCTGACGACATCGTCGAGGTGTGCCGAAGTGCTATCGAAGGGCAGATCGACGCTTGTAGTGTGACGCTGTCGCGCCGACATCCCAAATAAGTAGAAACTTCCCCCGTTCCTTATTTGGTCGACTGTTGTGGCGGTGCCTCAAGTGCCACATGATCCGAATCGCCGTCTTTCAAGTTCTCTATTCGTATTCATTGCTCTCCTCAGCTCAAGTCAACGCTTATCATTCCTCTGCCTACATATTCCTCGATCTTCCTCCCTAGTAACAGATGACGGATCAGATGTAAACTCCAAGCGTAGGACGTCTACGCTCGCGAGAAGGCTCAATGGTTCAGAGCGAATCTCGAAACAGCCGTTCAGTCACAGTACACCCAAGCGTTGCTGGTGATCCTGGGGGATGGAAGAGTGGTCGCAGACGGCTGAGGGGTATATCTAAATACTCGCAGAAACCGTGCCCTAGCAGGCTCTTGCTGGTCATCAATTCAGAGACCGCTACATGCCCACACGGTTCCGATTTGTGTACCCACCGAAGGATATGAGGGCGACCCTACTTGATGCACCCCCATGTAAGTCCTTTGATTGAACGTGAGATGGCCAAGCTGAAGGTACTTTAGCATCCAGGACCAGAAGCCGTTCTAGGATCTACTCAGCGCAAGCCATCACTCTGGACTAGCCGACGATCCGAAAGGGAGCAGGCTGCAAGTCGTGGGGCTCTTGTGAAGATGCCATTGAAGAGTCTAATGAAATTTTTATTCTGACACTGGGTACCATAGGGTGCTATAACGTCAGCTATAACACCTAGAGGTGCCCTCTAGCCGCACGGGAGGCGTAGATATCAAAGTGCGCATCTTCATTGAATTGTATTGAGTAGTGCTTATTGCTTCGCAGGATCCTGAAGAAGATCGAGATGATGGCGTGCAGGGGCGTCATGTGGGATCTTGCCTCATCCTGAAATCAAAAAACCTATCACCACCTTCGAGTCGGACAGGATCCCACCGCCTCCAGCGTTGCCTCTGAAGGCGACTTTGGCATTCTCGGTGTGTGACGGTATGTAGGACGGCCTACGACGCCATGGACGAAGTTCGAGAGGTAAGGGTTATTTGGTGTCATTGAGATACACTTTCTTACGCGTCGAAAGTCCCTTGTTCGCCAGCCGGGTCTGCCGCGAATATGCGCACCAAGGCCTTTGGGCCAAACGACCACACCTTCGCTGTGGCCACTCTTCGGGAGATCGCTGAAGTCTTCTCTTTATCAACTCCAATGCACAGGTAAGTTTTTGCGTGAGGAGGGTGACACGTACTGATATCTACGGTCAGCGGTGCATTTGTAGCCAACAATTCGTCCTTGGAGATGCTGAGCGACGTCCCCAATTTCCCCCTGCGTCTAAGCCAAGCGGGTCAAATTTGCACGGTGCTTCCGATTGTCGGTCAACGTCGAATAAACTGATGCCTCCCTCGCAGCCGACCTGGATGCTCTCATGAGAAGAGTCGCACAGACCTCGCAGACGAGGTCAAGCAGCACTATGGGTCCTCTCTCAAGGCCGAAAGTTGAACCTCGGCTTCGCAACCATGATTCTCCATGCTGTCAAGATATCCTTCTGGTTCCGCCAACCGTAGCTGGTGTTCTACCTTGGGCGTGAGTCCGTCTACATCTCACGAGCTACCGTCATTCTGACAAACTGCAGCTAACGAAGTAAAACAACCCCTTGGGAGAAGATCCGCAGCCCAAGTAGACTGGTGCAAGCGGAACTGCTCCCTCTACTGACGAACTAGCGCGGCAAGCCCACAACCATGCCATAGTTGCGACACGGTTGCCTGGCCCAAGCATGGTCGACCTGGACGATGGTTACGAACTGCGGCTGGGGCCATGACCTCCGCCGCAGCTGGCAGCTACGATTGAGTCACCGACACTTTCTCGCAGCCTGATTCATCGATTTTGCGCACTCACCGAGCTGTAGTACGCCCTCCATATATTGCTAGCATGTTCATTTCTCATCCTTCCCCAATCACTCCCAGGTCATGTCTACAACTCCCGATTCTCGCAACCATTCTCCTGAGGGCACACCCGGGCCTGGGGCTGCGCGCAAGAGGCAACGGTCTGGTGAATCACAGGATGAAGACGGTGGAGAAGCCTTCGAATCTGAGTCAGCCTTGGGCTTGGGCCCACGCAAACGCCAGTTCGTGTTTTCGCTTCGCTCACCCTTCAAATTAACTTTACCTTTACTCTCTTTATAGGTGTAGGACTGACCCCCTAGTTCACCATGGTCGACACTTTGGACGAACGATCCAAGCATTTTGTCGTGTTCAAACTCTCATAAAAAATGGACTGGCGCGGAAGATTGAAATGGTTTTCGACCGCCTGACCGAAGATCAGTTAACCTTGAGGTGAGAAAGTTCCTTCGGGTTGGACAATGCTTTATTGACCCATTCCCTTAGTGAACGGCGCGAGCACGCAATCTACGAGCAGCTTCTTAAATTGGTCCCGGGTCTGGAGAAGCGCCTGTGCAATGGCTCTGATCAAGACATATTCTATGTCGCAGAACTGGTGGGTCCGAGAATTGCCTCATGTCTATGCTCATTAAGTCACAACGGATCGGTAGATTCAGAAGGGATCCGCTGGAGCTCGAGCGGACGATACCAAAGGCCTGAAAGGTGTCATTCTCGACTGGATAACGCCTCGTGGGCAAAGTCTTCAACCACCTCTCATGAGGAATGTCAAGACCGACCGTGGTTTCTATCATCCTCGTACGGGTGAGCTTCTCTGCCCCGTGGGCTACGACTGGAATGATACCGAGTACGTATTATTTTCGGGTTCCAGCAGCAAACTGTGCTAACGTTTCTTTACAGAACGAAGGAAGCGTTACGAACCGGAACCCTCGTTGTTGCTGGCGACGAGTGGCCTGTCTTCTTATATAAGGACTATCAAGCCGACCCCAGGCGCATCTGGGAAGGTCTCTTTAGGAGCAACCTCCTTGTTTACGTTGGTGTTCTGGGATAGCCTTACACTGTTGGTTGACTAACGATGCACAGGCCTTTAAGCACATTTTTACTTCGCCGAGTTCTGTCGACAGAGAGCCTCGTGCGACGCGATCTGGCAATGCCCGTATCCATGGCATGAAAAATGTGACAATTCCTTCATTAGCATATGTTGCGACTCAGGTATCAATCTTCTTTGGCTCATTGTATCGCGTCGCTTATGCTGAGATGTCTCCCCCCCCTCCCCCCCCCTCCCCCCCCCCATGTACCAGGTGCGCTTTGCGCTGAGCTCGTCTCCGACGTTCTCCAGGACCGATCTCATCACGGATTCCGAGAGATTCTATAGCTCCGTCATACATGCTTTTTCTGATCCGAGGGAAAAGGCGAACGTTGAAGCGTTGTTAGCTTGGTGGGACATGTGGGTGCTTCCAAGGCATTATCGAGTCATGGATGAATCTCATTCCCCTTAGGCAAATCTTTCCAGTCTACAACGAGCGCAACAAACATCCCAAGAAAGGATCAGTTTTGGCTCTGATGGAAGAACAGCGGAAGGCGCAAGCAGACACCGCATTCCAGTCCCAATTTGAGGAACAGTCCTTGAGTAGGGATGCAATTTAGCGGCGATTGGAAGCCACACGTACCCACCGTAAACTACATGCTACTACTAGTATTATAGAATAATCTCAAACATTTTTTTGGAACTTATACCATGCCAAAAGCTGACGCCGAAGTCTGCATCATTCGCTTGCAAGTTGCCAAACGAACCAGTGCTGAGATTGAGGACGTCGAATTGAACCCATCTGAGCTTGAGGCCGGTACCCATTTTACGATGAGGGATGACAGAGAGAGAGGCTCGGGGTATGGTATCTCGCCAGTATCTCGTCCAATCTTGTCGTCCGACAGGAGGCATGCTGAGTGGCCGATGGTGTAATTCGGTCTCCAACTTGGGTTTTAGTTGCTAGTGGCGCAAATGCTCTGGCACAGTCAACTGGCACTCGCGTCCAAGGCTGCTGAATGTCGGTGAGCCACTGGACGTCATCACATTGACTCAAAATTCGAAAGGACTGCGCCGTAACCACAAGAGTTGCGGCGCAGCGTTGGGGACAGCCTGAGAGTTCAATGTTGTAAGGGTCTGAAGATACTTTTTAACTGGAGCGAAAAAATCACCATGCTAACACCCGCTCCTGTACCACTGTTTCCAACCATGTCAGAGAACCTTCAAGCAACTCCAAGTCCCAACTTGCTCCCTACCTCTCGCTCCCCCAGTTCGATTCGTCGAAGTTTGCGTCGTTATAGTCCATTGGCTCACAACAACGGCAACTCCACGAGGTCTACTGTGACCCAGGCCATGATCTTGAACAATGATTCACGCGGTGGTTATCGAGCAGTCTCCCCAGCCGGTAGGTTTGGTTTTATGCACTCAACCGCCGCGTTAGTTCCTCGGCTCACATGAGACCAGTTTTGGAAGAGGGCGAAGACTCCACTGCTTCAGAATCGGAGCATACGGCCGGTACTAGTAGCTCTGAGATCACCGTCACCAGTGAGTTCTCTGGCATCTTCTACCAAGAGGGCACCTTTGACATCCTGCCACAGTTTCTCGAGAGGATCGAGACAGGCTGATTGCAGAGCTTGACAGCCTCAAAGCAACAATCGAGCGCCAGAAGCGCTTGCTCCGCTCAAGAGTAAAGTCGCTAGAGCGCGTAAAGGAGGAAGTAGCACAAGTCAAGCAACAGCGCGCTGAGGTGCAAAATGAGCTAGACGAAAAGGAGGAAGAACTCGCAAACTCAAAGAAGAATGAACAGCAATACCGGAACTGGTGGTTGAACGAGATTCAATTCACCAAGTTGCTCCTTAACAAGATCCCTGATCCGAACCGGGACATAGACCTTGTGAGAGCATCCCAGGCTCACTACCTTGGACACTACTAGGCATCGTGAGATGGGAGGATGGGGAGCAGGAAAGATCGCCTGCACTCTAGTATTGCACCCAGCTAGTACCGCTGTAATCTTTTCTTTTGATTCGATGTTTTCTATGCCTGAGCTGCGTGCACCTTTCTCCTTCTTAAATCCAGTATAAACTCAGCTTGGATATATTCCGAATCCGAATGTGATGCTCAAGAGGGATTAAGACTGAGATTTAAAATGCATGCGCTCATGAGCCATGGCGTCCATGGCACCATCAAGCGCGCCATCGGAGTTTGAAATGCCATCTCATCCGCATACTGCTCGGTTCACGGTCACGGTCAACCTGGGGTGAGTGGCCATTGCCTCTTGTCAGGGAAGGACAGGGAAATGGCGGCGAAATGCTACAACGCTGTCTCGGCTTAAGACCCTCAAAGAATGAATGAACCGAGTCTGTGCTTGGTTTCCGATCTTTGTGGGAGTGACTGAGACAACTTGGTTTGCGAGGGCGAACCTGCGGTCTTCATGATTTCGAGGTGCGAAGATATATCCCTCTGTCCCCGGTATCTTTTGTCTGAGTATCTCGAAAAGCCCAAGATTCATTTAACATTCCTTCGGTGCAATGAATCCGACCTCTGACTTCTATCGGCTGTCAGGTGTGATGATATAGGTCTTTAGATGCGGTAGTGGAAAAGCAAGGAGAGAGAAGGCGAAGAGGCATCAATGGCAGAAGCCTTGTCTACACCTCGCAGTGCAAGTGTGGCTGTCGCATAGTACAAGACGTTGGAAGAAATACTGGGTGAGTTTGGAACTGTGTCCTCCTTTCTGTCTCTGACGGTCCACTTGACCAGCACCACTGATTTGGAAGGAGTAGCTGGACCAACCGTATTGATGCGCACCAGGTTCATCGCCTCGCTTCGCAGAGAAGATTCGGCATCTACCCACCCCTAAAGGCCGAATGGCGCTCGTTTGGGCCCACTGCAAATCTAAAACGACCTTTGAACCAGACGAGCGTCAACAGGCAGTAGCTGCGGTCACCAACGGCCCTTTATCAAGCAAGATGAAGATATTTGTGCAGTCCAAGGGCTCTAAGGACGACGACGATGTTTGTACCGCCTATTTACTTTTCTCGCCGCTTTGCTGACCTCAACAGGACATGACAGCCAGACAAGCGTCTGGTCACCCCTTCAGAGATTCCGACCAAGATCTATATCTTCTCGGTCTTTCTGATGAGTATGCCCGACCAGAATGGATGATTCTAAAAGTTCTCCCCGTTCCTCCTTCCCCTATACGCCCGAGTAACCTGACGGCTGTGCTTCTTAAAGCGAGGATGATTTGATTGACAAGCTTGGAGACATCATAAAAGCTTTAGCCAATGTGAAACCATGCGAGCAAGAAGGTCCCCTGCACACATTATTAGAGTACGAGCAACTGCTTCAGGTACGTAGCAAATCGAGCGAGTAGATCGTCTGTCTAAAGCTTTCTTCCTCAGTTCTATGTATCTGGAGAATGACGTCGCCGGCATCCCGCCAGCCCTCTAGAAGTGTGGTCGATCTTGCAAAGCCACTCGAGCCCGTCTTCAGGGTCAAGAAGGTCATCTCCTAGGCAATCTCATGGGTAAATGTGTCGACTTCTTCGCTCGTACCGTCGTCACGGATGATTCCAATGCTGAATTGGATGATTCCGAAGTTTCATAGCCAATAAATTGGCGCTCCCTGAGCGGGGTAAGCAATTTTGTAGATCTACACAATCGGGCACCATTCACGCTTCGTAATAGTCACCCCGCACAACGTTGCGTATCTACAGGAGCTCGTCCGGAACGGTGCCACGACTATCCCGAAGCACGATACGCTGTTCCAGGCACTGGCGAACGTATAGTTTGAAATATAACAAGCGTGCCGACGCCTTCTTGCAGTATGGGTGGATCGTCGAGCAGCATTGAAGGATGGACAGTAAGTCAACTCGTTCGAGCTCTCGTGCTACCGCTGACGTGCTGGTCCAGCTACGTCTTTTCCAACCAGCAACCATCTTTGCACAACATGATGAGTCATAGGGTGCGTCTCATGCCTTATTCCAGTATGCATTACGCATTTCTCCTGATTGCTTTTGACAGGGTCTCCAAATTTCCGTTTTAATCTGTCTGTCATACCTTACAACGCTGATTTCGATGGCGATGAGATGAACATGCAGTACGCGTCATATGTCATCTACCGCCTCTCTTTTCCCTAAACTCCTCCCTTCAGTGTCATTGCAAGCCAAAAAGCCTGCTATAGGAATTGTCCAGGATACCTTGCGTCATTCGAAAGTTCACAGTACCTGAATGTTTCCTTGATTGTCGAGACTTCCTACACTGGGCGGCGGATTGGGACGGCACCAGGAAGCCCCAAACTCCATGGACCGATTCTCAGAATGACCACCCCTCACGGGATCAATCTCGAGCGTAAATCGGACTCGAAAAAGCAAATCCTGTCTTTGACGACGGTATGCTGATCGAGAACGGTGAGATGATGTTCAGTATTGTGGCCAAGAAGATCGCTGGTGCCTCCGCCGATGGTCTGCAAGGCGCACCTCGTCTTCCGAGAGAAAGGTTCCAACGCTACAAATCGACTTTCCACTGGGTTGGTCGACAACTATTGGTCCTCGCACAAGGTATGTAGCATTGGTATTGTTGGCACCATTGTTGATTCCAATACAGTGGAGAACATCGCCTAACCCATCTCGGAAGCCAAATCGAAGGTGGCCGTTTCATCGATGATCCCGCCATGGATCGGCTGAAGACCAAGCCCAGTATGACTCTGCGAGACTCTTTTAAGAGAGAAGTCGAGTCTCTCCTCAACAAGGCTCGCGAAGGCTCTGGCCAAAACGCACAGAAGCATTTGAAGGAATGTCAGGGAGTGGTGGTCGCTGGGCATCGACACATTCGCCCTCGACGACGAATCTTTTGACCATCAGTACTATGTGAGTGTGACCGATAACCACTCTCGGTTCCTAGCTGACACCCTCTAGGTTGGCACCGACGACACCTCGCTGGAACTTCAAGGCTCGACAAGGAGTACGCCCACCTCCAAGAGTATCGCCGTCTGCTTCGTACGTCGCCCTTCTACCTTCCTTTCAACACCTTACGCCTCATCCAGCACGCCACCCAGATATTTCACATCGATTTATGCAACCCCAGAAACTTGCCGCTGGCTCACATCGTTGATGTCGTTCATGACCTCGCTCAACTTCTTGTTTTGTCGTGTGCGGCGCCGACGCTCTTAGCAAGGAGTCTCAAGACAACGCCATGTTGATGTTCAGAATGCATCTTCGTGTGACCAGTGCGGCGCTCAACGCCCTCGAGGAGTACCATCGGGAGGAGGAGGCTTTCGAGTGGGACATGGCAGAGGTCGAGACCAAGCTCAACCAGTCCGTTCTTCATCCTATCGAGATGTGTAGCAGCGCCTGCTCTCAGTCTATCAATGAGCCAGCCACCCAGATGGCCCTCCACGTTGTCCATTATGCTGGCGCGTCTTCGAAGGCCGTCACCTTCGGTGGTCGCGCCTCAAGGAAATCCTCAACGTTGCAACCATATCGAAACTCCCTCACCATTCACCTCGACCCGGAGATTGCTGGCGCCGGACTGACCGAGAATGTCCAACAGGAGCCGGTGTACACTTCCCTTCGAACTGTGACTAGCAGCGTCGCAATTTGGTACGACCCAACCCCCAAACCACCATCATCGACAAGGGCGAACTGATTGTCGAATCCTTCTTCACCACCCGGGATGAAGAAATCGAGTCGAAGCTGGTCGCAATGGTTGTTGCGTCCGGCTTTTGATCGCTCGAAGATGCTGGTCAATGCTGGATCGCAAACTCACGATAGCATACGTTGCGAGCCGGATCGGGGGATGCTTCAACACCGATCTCTTCGTCATCTGCTCTGAACTCCGAGAAGTTGGTCACTCGTCGCTGTGTGACGATGAAGGCCTGGTACCATTGAGAAGGGTAGTGAGGTTGAATGCTATCACGCCCGCAATCCGCAGTCGCCCTCTTCCTCAACCTGGCTGTACGCTTTTCTCTCAGCTTCACGACGCATTTTTCGCAATCCTTCAGCAGCGTCAGAGCTCGAACGCACTCTACAGAAGAAGCTCTTGGATACGGTCCGAACCGGCAGGTCTGATTGGCCCACCGCTCAGTTGGCCTCCTGATAAATCTCCCTTACAGGTTCGTCAGTCCTTTCCTCCTCTTCACGCAAGCAAAGATTCGCTCGGCCATGATCTCCCATTATGTGTCCACAGACCTTTCGCAGTACAAACCCTTTCTATCATCCTTTACAACATCCACTCCTCTCTCTCACACTTAATTCTTCGTCACGACGTGATCTCATTTTTGCAGGAATCAAAAAATACATTTAACGTCGACGCTGGCATGTAAAGAGAGCCTAATCTTCCTGAGTCAAATCGATGACATTCTCCTCCACCCACTTCTCACTGAGTTGAGCCACCGCCTGACGTGGCCCACGGCAACGATGTTTGAGATAGCTTCGCTTCCGCATGATGCGCCTGCATTGGTCACATTGCTTGATGATTTTCCAAAACCTTCTTTCGTCCACCCCTTCACTTTCGAGTAGCTTGGCGATCAACCCTAAAAGTCCGCCCTCAACTGTACCAGCTCCGTCAAAGATTATTCCGGGTCATGATACCAAAATGCTTACCTTGTGAGTCCCTATCGTCGTTTTCAAGAGCCTGATTGAAGTCGAGAGGTGTTTCTAGAATGGTTCTCTTGAGTACCAGCTCATACGAGTTGACTGCACTTGGGCAATGTACCCCGGCGAGCATATTTCTTCATTCGGAGGCCCAGCACCGTGTAGAAGTCGTCTAGATAGACTGTTGGACCGACCTGGTGAGTTTGCACCCTCGTGCTTAGATTGACGAGCTCACCGATGTAGCCACATCGCTTTGCAGCACATTCGGCAGCATATGCTCCTCGGTGCTCGCCTCTCTCAACCAGTCCTATACGAGTTTCGGTATATGGAACCCCATCGATGAGAGCACAAAGACATGTTGGTGCCTGGAACTCGTGATCCCTCCGGTAGTCTTCCAGACCTGAAGGTTCGACACGAGATGTCTGTCGTTCAGGGTTTTCCTTCCCCATCGTACACGGGCCTACGAATTCAGGTCAGTCAGCAGCCCATAGATACATATTCGGCACTAACCACAACCATGGCTCCAGGCGTTTTGTGGTTGCACTATAGTGGAGGACTTGACACATAAATCCTCGGCTCGCAGCTGCGTGGTGGGCTGACTCGATCTTCTTGAGAAAGCCGCGCACAGTTGCGGCCTGGGGGTAGATCTGCAGAACGCGTGGCATGGGGAACTTGTACTGATAATCAATTGCAAATCCCAGACAACTGACAGCGTTTATAGACTTTACACTTGCTGCGATCAAGTAACGGAAGTAAAACGGGCTCAACTTGCTGCGGCTGCGAATCGTCGTCGCAGCACGAGCCTTGATTGGCGCAGCAGCCCAGAGTCAAGTTTGGCAAAGTATATCAGTCACACACGAACTGTGACTTTCTCAACTCTCCGCCACTGGGTTACACCTTGCCGATGGCACCTACCACTCGCTCTCACTCTCGACCTCAGCCACACCCCGAGGAAGTTGAGAAGCCTCCTCGACGGCTTTCCGGAGATCGCTTCAAGTCTTCACGCTCACGCTGCCTATGGGAAAGAAGAAACAAGGCGTGAGTTGAGTATTGGTGCGACCTCCAGTACTGAAGTCTCTTTTCATCTCGTAGGTTCTCGACAGATCTCGTTTTTCATCTGGGGGAGCATTTTGCTCGGACAATCGACCCTTTTGTGGGAATTGCACAAATGGTGCAATTGGAGACGCAGGAAGCCCGAAAGTATGCAAAGCGTGAGCAGGATTGGAGAAACATCAAAACAGTGTCAGTATCGGCAATTCCATACGTCATGCACCTCACACATGATTTTACAGTAAGACAGACGCGAGCACCAGACCTATCTGGCTTTGCTACGCCTTCTCCTCCTTCAGGGCGAAGACCTTGCCAACTCAACTCCCGCCATAACGCGTGCACATGATTGGGATGGTAGGTCCTTCGTCAACGCTGGTCTTCGTGCGTATACTGATCTGAGTTGGCAGCTTTCCAAAGGACAGGCCAAGGCTTGGTCCGCGGATTTCAGAGCCTCTCACGACCTGCTCTCCCAGCATTTTGGCATGGTAGATTGCGGACAAGGCTTTGATGACGAAACGATTGGAAAGCTCCTTTGCCCTGCCACTTGCGACTGGCGCAACGAAGAGTGAGTGAGTGAGTGAACCAAAAGGCGGTGCTTCATGTCTCAAGCATTGTCTTCCAGGGTAAAGCAGAAATTCCGCTTGGAGCCGTACACCATCCGCGTTGGGTGCTGGCCAAGCGTGTTTTACAGACATATGGAGATGGACACTCAGGATCCATGGAAAGGGTTTTTGCGAAACAACCTCCTCGTCATGGTAAGTCCGTCTATTACAGTCAAGCGCTGAGCATTCGTTGACCAGACCCTCAATTAGATCTATAAGCACATTTTCCGGCTTCGAGTGACAGTGGAGTCTCGTTTGTCCGGTGCCGATTTACATACGACTTCAGCATCCATAGCATATGTTGCGACTCTGGTGACCTTAATCCGAATCTAAATACCAACATCGCACATAACCTTTGATGCACAGGTAATAGCTGCTCTGGATGCCCAAGATACCAACACCCGGAAACGTGCCAAGGAATTGTTCACCATGCTATCACACCATCTGTACGAGCACCAGCACGACAGTGGAGTGAGGGAGTTGAACCTCTGGTGGGATCAGTGCGTGCAATTAACTTACTACCATTCACCCCGTTGAACGCAATTTGGACCTTAGGCAACTCCAAGGCCTCGGGCTGCCCAAGCCGAGGGTTTTCAGTGGGCGGCCTGCAGGTGGCCTTTCGATGCTTGATAGGCTCACAGCTCCGAGCAGTGCGGAGTGTTAATATAGAATTCCGTTCAGTTCGGGAATTTAGCTTATCATATGGTTGCGTCAGCAAAGTCGCACGCCCTACAGTATTTGTCGTTCCATTTGCGTTCCCATGGTTCTAATTCACTTCCACCATGTCGTTCTTTTCCTTCTTCGTCCAAGCCCTATCCTCCACCTTGTTGCTCACATCTATGAAATTCTTGCGAGACTCTTGTGGCGAAGCTCAACTGTAGCACGGGTAAGGATACCATACGCAATCTCGCCAAAGGCTACAAAGCTAATGAGACCTGAGGAGATTGATAATTCAAGGAAGAGTCACAGGGAAGGGAGCATGGTTGATAATGTGCGTGTGAATTGAAGCTCTTTGGTCGACAAGGATGAAGCTCACGACGTCCTAGCTACCACATCTTCCACCTCACTCACCGAATGGCGTCTCACCATGTCACGAGCGAAGTAAGCATATTCAGGCATCCAATTCCACGTGGAGCTGACGATATCCGACCAGAATACTCCCGAGGAACCTCAGCCATCCGGCGGCCAAGTCCCCTTCGCTAGTTCACCTTCAGAGGTCTGTTGCAGTCACCTATCGGGGAACATGTAAGTCCTATCCTTCCAATGGTCCTTTATTTCGGAATAACGTTTCGCTATAGGTACGCCATGGAATAGGGTGCTCTTCTTCCAGTTCTGGAGTCTCCGTTCCACGCTGCTAGCACTTCAACACCATCTGGCCTTGATTGTCTATAGTTATGCAGTCTCCGACGATTTTCTCGAGGCACCGAGCGCTTGTCCTCATTCGTCGGAATCACTTTTGTTCCTGTATTCACATCACCACGAAAACGCTACTTTCTTGCCACAATGTCGTGCATCCCGTCTTGGTTTTAACAGCGTGGTATGTCGCTCTTGTTTTGCCTTCGGTCCATGACTGCTAATAAGATCGTTTCAATGACCAACAGCCGCTCTGACTTATCTGGCAGCCGTCCCAGAAGCAAGAGGTTTCATGCCTGATTCCCTTAATTTTCGTTGATACGACTTGTGTAAGAGTGCTCAAACAATGACAAACAGGATGGTGCCCGGATTGGCGAATCGAGGATGAGCAGTTTCCCACACGGAGGACTAGGACCAAGGGCTTACTATATCTTTTGGTCGTAGTTATGATCTGTAGAAATTTTGATACTATGATGCAATTGGATTTGAGCCAGACGACGGGGAGATTGGACAGTCTGAATCTGTTCCTGGGATGTTACACCGTTTAAGTGCAATCGACGATCGAAGATCGTCCTGGCGGTTGCTGCATTCGGCTTCGGTATCGTCAGGTGCGGATCCTGACCGTTGCAAGCGGGTGACTGGCGTTTACAGCATTGGATGGATGGGTGGGCAGAAGTTCAGTAATGTGGGTCCGGCGAAACATCAAAAAGTATCGAAATGTAACCAATTAATATGCCGGATTCTCAGCACCATGAAGCAGTTTGGGTCTTTGATGTTTGAGCGCAAGCCGAGCTGTACCATCCCGTCGAAGAACGTGGATCATGCTCACCTATCCGTTGCGTACTCCTTTCCCTCCACCTTTCCCGCAACATACCAGACACGTACACACTCTCCAAAGAACTGAACCTTTGTCCTTTGACCCGGTTACTTGCACCTCCATAGCCCTACTTCACTGTCTGAAACCCCACCTGAAGGAGCAACTAGCTATGTGCTCTGATGATTGCCTTTGAGGGTTCGGGCCGAAGGGCATGCCGGTTTTAATTGAAACGAGATAAGCGAGCGTGTAGGCACTCGAACGGGGGATTTAGCAGTTAACTGATCTTCAGCACCTTCGCTGTGTGCAGGTTCAGTGCAACATGAGGGGCCACATCTGGTACCAATGCTGACTTGAATATCGACGCGGATGTTTTGAGGACCCGGTTCTTCTTGAATCCATGCTTAGGCCAAGAGCTCTCCGCCTCTGTGATTCCTAGCAGACAACTGTCGCTAAGTCAGCGGCGCATATGATATCGTTCACCTTTGCTTCGATCATCTAACTTTCATCGAGGCCACGAGCAACTTGGTCGCTAGGCCCCGAATCAATCGAACAGTGGGTCCGCTGTGGGCCGGCCACTTGGTTGCGTGCTTGGCAAGTCTACCTCGCACCTGAGCGTAAGAGTCTTAATGTGTGGTTGTAGTTGGTACACTATAGCTCCGCCAGGCGGTACAAGCCACCCGCTTTGGCAGCAACCGAAATAAGGCTCGCCCAGTTCTGGTCTCCAATCATCACGACATGCACCATTCGTTGTGAGAGTCAATCAGGTACTACTTTCGACAGGGGAAAAACTGCCATGGCTAGCAACCATGATAAATACAGATAACGGATAACCTAGGTTGAGTCTTCACGACTCACCCGGCCTGATGGGCCTACCCATATCTAGCTGATTGACCTGGCAAGCCTCCGCAGCTCCTGCAGCAACGGCTTCGGGGCTGCGATGACGATTGGTCCATGCATACCCCATGCAGACAATGTTAAGTAATGGCACCTATCAGAACGATGGTGATGGCAGCTCTGGCAGCAAAGATAAGCACTTGTAATTGATGGTCTCACATTTTTCGTGGTCCTGATGAAGGAACCGCGGTGAAGTCTCTCCCACGCACCATATACAGTAGAGGGTGAATTGCCAAGTTGAGGCGAATGAGGCGACGAAGAGGAACAAGATGATCTGGAAGGGTGGCCGTTACGCTCCACTGCTCAGCCATTTACTATTGCTGTTATTGAGTTTCCAGAGACATTTTCAGAGAGCAATGGCCTCCTATGTCCCGAACTCGATACCAATCGCGTACATGAAGGGCCATGTGCAGCGTGCCCTGTCGCCTGCCTAAAAGGGCCAGGTCCGGATCGGACCAAGATGAACCTGGGAACATGATCTCTTCGCACGGTTATCTCCTTCTTCCCTTCCATGAGCTGGCCCAGGCTCCTAAAACCAGCCGCTCGTCTCGCTTCGAGAGTACGATGAGTGCGGTGGTCGGTGAAGGAATGACGTGATGTGATTTGAGGGAGGGACAAACAAGGACAATCAGAACGTGGATGAGGCTCTCGCGAGAGAGCGGCTGGCGAGACTTGCAAAGCCGTGCGCCTCGGAAAAGTCGTAAACCCAACACTAAGGTCAGAAACGCCCCTATTCCACTCAGGAGGCTCAACAAACGGGCACCGTATCTCCCACTACAACACTACGTGCGGTACGTTATGCTACATCTAAATTCCCATTATGTATATGGTATACCTTTCAGACCGTTTTACCTGCAATCTGTGCAATTTGTACCTGTTTCTAATGATTGCCAAGCACTTTGTGCATGCCTTGTCAAACGTGCCAGTTTTAAAGCACTCAAGGGGTGCCAGAGCGTCTATAGATGGGCGCTTGAGGTACTTAATACTGTACTACACCGTATGTAGCTACTCTTTACACTATTTACCAGAATCTGACAGCCGCAAGGTCACAATAAATGGTCTTGAAAGGGAGGCTAGTTCTAGCTTACTAACACTGATATTCATGTGGATACTGGCGTGGAATACTATAGGCGACCTCTACGTAGCGTATAGTTGTCTATATACTCTCATAACCGAGCGTCTTTGTGCCTTGCGTTGACCTCCTCTCTAGCAATCAGTTACAAAATAGGGGCGTTTCTGACCTTAGTGTTGGGTTTACGACTTTTCCGAGGCGCACGGCTTTGCAAGTCTCGCCAGCCGCTCTCTCGCGAGAGCCTCATCCACGTTCTGATTGTCCTTGTTTGTCCCTCCCTCAAATCACATCACGTCATTCCTTCACCGACCACCGCACTCATCGTACTCTCGAAGCGAGACGAGCGGCTGGTTTTAGGAGCCTGGAGCTGGCCTGGAATCGCATCTCCCCCACGTTTCAGCTGGCACGATTCAAGGCATGATCTATACCGGCTGGCAACGCGGCTGAACATGCATCTAAGGGGTCATGCAGACGGATTGGGAAGTGAAACTAATCTCGACACGACTTCTCGGGATGGAACGAGCGTTTCGGCTTTCATACTGCATACCACGGCTTTCTATCTTTTCACAGGCGGACTGCGCATCTGGCATGATAGTGGGCTAGGATAATGCCATCTGCTGTTCTCTGAAACCGGTTCTGTCGAGTCTTCTGGGATCACAACTTCGAATGGACAAGTTACCGCGGAGCGTCTGCTGTCTTTTTGCCTTGCGTCTCCTGGCCTGTCGGGCTATTGTGGCTCGAGTGTGGATTCCTTGCCACCTCAAGGCTCTCATATTGTCTCGAACTCGTTGCCATGTATTTAATACTCACTGTGAGTCCATCTATTTCTTTGATAGAGCCGCGAATTGATTGTGAGGCAGCCGTTTATAGCATACCAGTCCCGTATCTCATTCGAAAATATGGGCTCAACGTGAATATTCCTCTTAATACGGGCTTCGATCATCCATGTCTGGTTCCTTAATCCTCAGAGTACCCGATGCAATCGACAATGTTACTTGTCTAGGAGGCATCGCGGAGCTGAACCCAATGTATATCAATGATTGGGTCTTATTGGTGAGTTTCCCTCCCCTTTCGATTGATAATATAAGCTCCCTTCGGAGGTCAGTATTCATCTCCCGTTACCGGTTGGCTGCCACTGACCCTTGCTTCGCAAAGCGACCAGCTTGCGATACGCCTCGAAGGCTTGCCTCCTTAGCTTACCTGACCTGGCATGATCAAGTATTGGCGTTTGCTGCGTCGTAACATGAACTACCCAGGAACATCGATGTTTATGGTTGTCCTTCTCAAGTTCTCGCCGTTCACTCAGGATCGGTGCTTCCTTTAAGCTCAATGCCACTTCGCTTGCGCGCGCCCAGAGTAGCGTTATCAGTGGGGTAATGACATGAATGACATGCTGCTCATCGTTCTTCGTGTCCACAAACAAAGGTTTCCCACTCCCCGCGCTCCTGAACGAACTCGTAGTGCGGAGTCACGTTCTCGTTACCTTCAGGCGTATGCCGGAATCATGGCGCGCTCTGTCCGTTGGAAGAGGCTTTCGCCGACTTCGTCCCGTATGCCTTTTTACCTCTACCTTTGACCTTTTCCTTCCTGACGTTCTGCAGGTTGATTGGATAGCTTGGATTCGATAGCTTGTGGAGGCAGGTTGAGCCTCGGCTATCAGACTCGGATTTGATAACGAAGGCTGACGCGAATCATGCATGATTCGGGGTTCTTTCTTCGCGTACGAGGAGTTCGCTCCGAAGCAGTAAAGCTTGAGTGAGTTTCGGACAAGGGTCCATCCATGCCGATGCTGACTCGCTCTCTGCAGCACCCCAAATGGTCGATCGTTTAGGCTGCTGCGGCGGCTGCTGCGACGGCCATCCAGGAGCTGTCGATCGTCGGCTGGACCTCTTTCTATAGGATCTTTGAATTGAGAGGATCCGCTATGAGACAATGACATGCCGAACCGTAAAAGTTCTTTTCCGCCGTCGTCCCCTTTTGCCGAGAAGCTCCATGCTTGCGTTTGGGTGAGCCTGACCCTGCGTCTTGCTGTGTCCTTGCATAACGCTGACCCTTCGTTTGTTTTTCGATGTCATAGCGACGTCCACCGTGCACAGTACGACGACGACACTCCACTTCTCTATCTCTTTTGTTCTCCACCTTTTACGGCAACTTTGAATATTTCGCCATTGTGCCGTAAAGGGATCCTGGGAAGCTCCTTCCGCTTATGGTAATCTGCGGCATTGACTCTCCATGCCAAAGTCAATGTTCAAGTGCAAACTTGGTGCGCAACCATGCCACAAGGCTCAATTGTATCCCGTGCTAAAATTAACTTCAGCAGGCGGATCGACCTCATTGTATATAAGGTCAAAGGGCCCAAGAATGTTTCGACCACAACCAACCCCCACGGGTCACCTCACACCACTCTCTTTCAGCACCGTCGTTGTCTTCAGCCTCGGTCCACGCTGCGCGTAGTCCGATCGACTCCACGAACCCACTCTTTCGTTTTCATCTAACGACATACCGTCCATCTCTTTTATCACCCATCCCATCGGCAACCTCATTTCAACCATCATGCATACTTCCACCCTCCTCACCATCCTTCCCATATTCCTGGCTAGCAGCCTCGTCTCAGCGCATGGTGTCCTCGAGCAGGTCACGATCGCCGGCAAGACTTATGCCGGTCCTCCTCGTGCCATCACTGGTGCTGCCGCGGGCCAGACTCTCGCTCGTCAAGTGAACGATAACGGCCCCGTTGCAAGCGTCAACGCACCCACCATGGCATGCGGTGATCCCGGCAAGCCCGCAGCTCTCGATGCCGAGGCCATGCCTGGTGATTCCGTCGCGTTCAAGTGGTCAGCATCGGTACGTCGAACTTCTTTGTCCTCTCTTTGTTTCATTAGCTGACTCTCCTTTCTCTTTCTAGTGGCCTCATGTCGTCGGTCCCATGATGACCTACATGGCCGACTGTGGCGGCAGCTGCACCAACTTTGACGCCAGCCAGGCCAAGTGGTTCAAGATTGACCAGAAGGGCTTCAAGGATTCTGGCGAGTGGTACCAGGCCGACATCAAGGCTGGTAAGCCCGACGTCGTCACCATCCCCCAGAACCTCAAGCCTGGCCACTACCTCATGCGGAACGAGCTCATCGCCACCCACAACACCCCAGCCGAGTTCTACCCATCGTGTGCGCAGGTCAAGGTTGGTGGTTCTGGCACCGGCGTTCCTTCCGCGAACGAGCTTGTCTCGTTCCCTGGTGGATACACTGGTCAGGAGCCTGGCCTTGGTAGCGGCTACAGCATGAAGCCCGCAGGCTATCAGTTCCCTGGTCCTCCCCTTTCGACCCTCGCTGGTTCTGGCGGCTCTCCCAACTCACCCATTCTTGCTGCCGATCCCGTAGAAGACGGTGCCTCCTCATCCTCTGCTCCTTCCCCTGTTGGCGTGCCCACTTCTTCTGCGGCCGTTCCCGCTCCTTCGGAAGGCGCGTCTGTCCCATCAGAGGATGTTCCTGTCCCCTCGCCATCGTCCGATGCACCACCCGCTGCTCCCTCAGCCGAGGCTCCTTACCCTTCCGAAGCTCCTGCACCTCCTTCCCAGCCATCCGGAGGCTACGAGTATGGCTACGAGTCTTGCCGTTCCAACAAGCACTCCAGGTCCAGGTTCATGCGTTTCCACTCGTCCCACTGCCACTGCTGCTCCCGCTGAGCCCTCCCAGGATGTTTCGTCCCGAGGTCACTCCCGAGGCTCCTGCACCTGCCAGCAACGTCAGGCGTGCTGTTCACAGCCGGGTGATGAGGCGTATGGCTGCCAGCCACTCTCACTAAGCGCTTGTCGCTCTGTGGGTTTCGGGTGGTGGCTTTGCTTCTTCTCCTTGACGGAGAGAGGTATTGTCATCCATCCTTCTTTCGTTCGTCCACCCCTCCTGGAGGAGTTGGCTCCGCATGTCGTGACATGGTCCCTGTCTCTTTTCGAGAGGGTCATGCCCTGGTTGATGTGCACCGTCCCCCATCCCTCCTTCCTTCCATCATTTATCGCATTGGTTTGATTAAGATATAGACATCATTATTCTCGTTAGATGCTTGTGTATGTGCTATGGTTTCACTTTCGGTTATGCATATGTAGAAGGAGTCTGGGTACTTCTTCCATGCTTGATCGCTTCTGTGTACTTGTACGTCTCTCATTTGTAACATAGTGCATATACATGGGTTCCGTTTGCTTCTCAAACTTTGTGTGAACGCCTTGAAATTCGGAACGTTCATTCCCCTGGCTTTCCTGTCATCTGGTCGACAAGGCGCATCATTATAATCGCGCCGGACGGTCAGTTCGCACGCGCGACGATCTGAATGTTGACCTCAATCCACTACAATCGGTTCTGGCGTCTATCTCTGTCTTGATAATCGCCACAATTGCTGGCATCTAGAGCTTGTCTTATGAAGGGTTTTGAGAGTCTGCCTGGCTGGGAGACACTGAGGAACGGTGAGTGACGGTTTCGCGTTCGCCTTTGCAAATCACGGTTTATCAAAGGACAATAGATAGTTCTTCGGTGGCAAGCAGTGAACCTGAGGATATCGTTGACCAGATAACACGCTCTGGGAATCAACCAAGGCCTAGCTCGGCACCTGGAGCACCCAAAAGGCGCTTTGACGGTCAGGCCGTCCCAGCGAGCGTCACCGAGGCGCGACGTTTGTTGGCCCAATCTGCCACGAAGAATGCTGTCGCTGGGGCCTTCACGGATTGCTCGGAATCAGGATTCTGAGCATATCGTGGACGAACGGCCTTTGAAGCGGCAGAAGACTCTTGATGATGTTGAGAAACCTCCGCGGGGACGACCCTCAGCTCTGAAGTCGACCTTGGGTAAATCGACAACGAGCCGGCAGTCTTCTACCAGCAAAGGACCTGTCGTTATTAACCTTGTATCATCTGATGAGGATGAAGAGGTTGAGGATGACTCAAGTCCCCCCACTACATCAAGGGCAACTCAGATTGCGAAGAAGTCTACAGGCGGAATGAAGCCACGGAGAACCAGCCCTGCCACTGGACCTGAAACGTCTGGTTCGAGTGGAGGTCAATCGTCAGACTCGCCTCCTACTTCCCGAAGTACCAAGCTGCTTGCGAGGAAGTCGACTGGAGGAAGAGGTCCGACACGCTTTCAACCCATGCCAGAGAAATCGACAAGCTCTGGGTCTGGGTCGGATTCGGACTCGTCATCGTCATCCGGTGCTTCGATAATTCCAGATACAGCACTGATAAAGCGGAAATCGCGACCATCTACGCCTCCAGATCCAACGCGGTCTATATCTCAAGGTTCCAAGCCACGCCCAACAAGCACCCAGGATCTTCCTGGACCATCATCTATTAGCGCACCTTAGCCCCCTCCTCTTCCACTCAAGACGTGATCATAATATCCTCAGATGAAGATGAACCTCCTTCTGCACCGAACCCGCCTTCTCGTACACCTGTCACAAACACCAGCCGAATCAAGGTCTCCGAATCAGCCAAAGCTAATCGTATTGCGCCAATCACCACTACATCGTCCATAAGCACCTCCTTCGCCATTCCACCACCGCCTACGAAACCCGCTGGAAACCAGAGCAGTGGTATAACAAAGGGGAAAGAGAAGGTGAAAGAACCCGATACTTCCTGGGGTGACTTTGCTGAGGGTCTATCGGATTTGCTGGCTCAGGGCGAAAGCGCTAGTGCAGGTCCATCAACGCTTAGAAGGAAATCGAAAGGCACGAACTCGGTTGGACCTCAAGGTCGCGCTCAGAGCAGTATGGACGTGTTCGTGACACGATCACCCAAGCAAGCTTCGTCAACATCTGCACCGCAGCCCCGACCATCCTCGTCAACATCTGTTCTCGGCGTTGAACGTCCAAAGACACCAGTTACTGGACGCCCAACGACATTCGTCAGGCCAAAGCGTGAGGAGAGAATGGTGTATACACCTCCTGATACCGCCATGGATGTGGACCAAGTCGAACGTGCATCATCACCGGATATGAGGCCCATGGACGTAGCCCTTGGTCTTAGCACTTCTTTTGGCTCAGGACCAAGTCAAAGTAAAGGGAAAGGACGAGCGATCACGCCTCCTACCATCGCGGTTAAAGAGCAGCCTATCTCGCCCAAAATACCGAGTGAGAGGGTACGAACCCCTTCCTGTCTCTTATCTTTCCTCCGTGCCCAAAGTAACATGACTTTCTAGGGGCAAAAGCGCTCTGGACCACCACCCCCTCCTCGAACCAACTCCCTCGCTGACGCCATGAATGGGATAGCGAAGCAGAAGATGTCTGGTTTTGGAACCAAGGACAGTCCGCTAGAGTTGATGGATTCGGATGACGAAGATGCTATACCAACACCACCGCCTCCCCTTCCCAAGAAGAAGGTTCCGATTCATACACAAGCGAACGCGAATGTGCCTGCTCCTACCACTGCGACGACTTCAGCAAGCGTGTCAGTCCCTCCACCGGCTTTGGCGCCACCAGTTGTATCAGCACCAGCTGTCGCCCGTGCTGTTGCCCCCGTCGGCTTCGGCATCAGCTGCTACAGCTGCAGCGATGTCAGTATCCGTATCTGCGTCAGTTGGTGCTCCTGGACCTTCGTCGAAACCGACTGCGCAACCTTCATTGCCCCCCAAAGCAAAGCCATCCAAGGTCGCCAAAGTGTTGAAGGAAATGATTCATGCAAAGGGCGGATCGAAGCCGAAGCCGACCTCCAAAACCAATGCGTCTTCAAGCTCTGCCTCGAGTGCTGGCACCATGGCTGCTGCAACGACTCCCGCTCCATTCTCACTTGCCGAATCGTCGACATCCGTGGCAGACAGGACAGGTCTTCCTATAACCAGCGCACCTGGTTCCACGGCCAACCACACCATCCCCTCCCCATCGCTTCTAGCCAGTGCTGTTTCTGTCTCGTCCGTCCCTTTGGGTGGAACCGCCAGTCCCGAGAAACAATCACAAGAGGACCACTTCTCTCAGACTCGCATGACCCCAGCTCTGCAATCGCGAAGCTCGTCAGAGTCAGTATCTGATCAACTGGTGGTAGAGAGTGCGGAAAGCTCGTCCAAATCTCCCAGTCGTGCCAGCTCGAAAGGGAAAGGAAAGGGCAAGGCTACGATACTTCGACCTCCACCTGTCAGTGGGACGGGGTTGTCCTTTGGCTTGGGTACGCTGCGCGTTGGAGAAGGAACAGAAGATGAAGACGAAGTCAATGCTATGATGAATGTTGATGCTGGACCGGCGGCTTCCTCGTCCAGAGGCACTTCACCCGAAATCGAACCCAATATCAACGATATCACCACTGCTCTTGACCAACAAGGTATCCAAAGTGGGCGTACGTCCAGACGTGGATCGAGCCCCAAGACGACGCCGGAGTCGGATTCAACCCCCGCTACACCTGCAGTGGACGACTACAGCACAGATCCAGGCCTTGGGTTTGCCGGCGGCGACGACGACGACGACGATGACGGCGATAGGCAAGAGATGGCTGCCCGACTCGATGTTGTAGTCGCGAAGACCGCGAGTGAAGTGAAGGCACGCCCGACGTATGGAGGGTTCGATGGGGTTGAAGGACTTCATATCATCACCTTTGAAGACTGGCGAGCAGAGCTCAGAGCCAACCCTCCAGACGTACGCTTTGCACGGGACATCCCCACTGCTGCTGCTGATCGTGCCAATCTGTCCCTGAGTCGCGGAGAGGCTGTGCATGGGCTACTGGAACTCTTCCAGGCGTATATCCAAGAGCATACCCAAGACGAACCGGATGCCCCTCCCGTCGAGATCATCAACGATATCGATCCCGAGTTGGAGCCTATCCCACCATGGGAGTTTCATTATTCCAACATGATGTGGCATTCGGCAGAGGTCCCCATCCCAGATTTATCAGAGGGGAGTTTGGGAGCTTGTGACTGTCGTGGGCGATGCGACCCAAAGAGCAAGACGTGTAGCTGCGTCAAGAGACAACATGAGTGGAGGGCCAAGCTTGGGTACGAAGGTCCTCAGTTCAACGATTTCAGGTATGGTGCCAATGGGAAGATCAAGGATTCGGAAACGCTGCTTCAGTATCCGATCTTTGAATGCAACGCCCTTTGCGGATGTGATGCAGACTGCAGAAACCGGGTGAGTATTCGACGTGCTTTCTTCGATCAGGTGATGGGTATTGATTTCCTTGGGGTCATCCTAGGTTGTTCAGAATGGCCGCAGAGTGGCGGTTTCCATAAAGAAGACCAAGGGGAAGGGGTGGGGGGTCTTTGCAGGACCCAAGAAGATACCGAAAGGACAATTCCTTGGCATATACTCTGGTGAACTGTTATCCAGTGACGAGTCACAGAGACGCGGGGAGTGAGTTGTCTTCTAGCGACAAGTTCGGTTGACTGATTATCCTTTGCATTCTAGGGTATACAACAAGACTGGACGAACGTATTTGTTTGACCTCGATTTTCACCACCTAAACGTTGGAGAAGATCCAGAATGGGAACCACTATACACAGTGGACGCGTATCATGCCGGCAACGTCAGTTTTTACCCTCTGCCTCACTCAATATCCAAACTAACCTGTTGGCTCTCCTTAGTTTACCCGTTTCCTGGTGAGTTGAACGTCCTTCATACCTCCCCTCCCTCATCACTCACCGCCCATAAGAATCATTCGTGCGACCCGAATGTTCTCATTCATCCATGCTATGTGAACGAGGGCAACATCAACAAGCCTCTTCTGACGATGTTCACTAGCCGCGACATTGCCGCGTACGAAGAGATCTGCTTTGACTATGCTGGCGGCTCTGAATTCTCAGAAGAGCAGAAAAAGTCGATGGAGGAGGCGAGGAAGAGTGGCGACGCCATTTATGAGCGGTGCTTATGCCAGGCGGCCAATTGCCGAGGTGAGTTTTGCGACATATCTTGGTATGACGTTCGTACTGATGCACTAGCGACAACTTGTAGGTTTTATGTTCTGACAGCGATTATTTCTTCTTGATGTATCTCAACTTCTTGGAATACCCCATTCCTCCCTGGTGCTCTCTTGTCTCCGAATGTATTCAACCCACGAGCTCTCTGCACAGCACTGTCTCTCTCCCGGGTACTGGGTGTTGCTCTCCAAGTGTCCTACGCTTCCGTGAGCGCTTCGTCCTTTGATATCGCACCTCTGTACCTCACAAGCAGGTTCTTCCCAAATAACTACCTGCAATGAGTCCCGTACCACGCGGTATTCCTTGTCCCCCAAGTGAGAGAAAATGCCGGCAATGAGATAAGAAAGGGCACAGTGGATTCCCTGTATGGGCACGCTGGCCATTTTCACTTAAGTGGGTCCTATGAGGACGGTGATTAAAACATACACTGACTAACAGAAAGTAATGTTCCAATGGATGGGCCCGGGGACCACTCTATAACTTAATTTCTGTTACAAAGAGTCTAATAAGCCGAAAAAAAGAGGCCCTGCGGCTTGTGTGCGTGAGGGGGGAGGGGAGTAGGGAGAGGCCAGAAAATCAATTTTTGAACGGTGGATCTATTAAAGATATGATTTGGATCGATGAATATTGGGACTCAAAAGGGAAAAGATTTCGATAATCGTCCCGAAAGTGTCGAGAACAAGCCCTCGCAAGTAAGTACCCGCAAAGTCGCGTTTCTGGCCAGTTTTACGAGGGCTCGTTCTCGACACTTACGGGGACGATTATCGAGATCTTTTCGCTTTTGAGCAGGCTCCTGAACATCCAGAATATACAGGACTCTCAAACTCGTGAATCCGTGAACCCGCGTGACTTCACGGTCGGAAATCTCCGCCCCCTAATTATAACGCCCCCTGGCCGTCCAGGACCCCCTCTTATCCTGGGAAATGTCCGATCCTGGTGTGTACGGAAACGACCCCAGTTGACCCAAAATGTCCGATCACCATGTGTACGGAAGTCCCGAAAATTGGCCGGAGGTCCGATCCTACACACGTCGGTCCATGCCTAGTCGCCAGCGATGTCCGATCCGACATGTGTACGGATGGGGGCTTGACTAGCTTGACTGGTCGCCATCGCCTACCGTGCACTGGACATGAGGGGACTACCTGAAGCTAGAGATTTGGGTGGCCCTTTCCTCCTTCAGCCCACCACCCTATCGACTGACTTCTCTTGCTGCTTTTCTTGGAATCAAGGAGCTCTGAATACGAGGATAGAGGTGGACCCCGACGATCTTTGATGGCGGCGCTTCAGGGCTCTGCAGCTTCTGTCAATCGGTTCTTCTCGAAATTTGGGCTTATTCATCCACCTTCAGTCTTGGCGAGAGCTGAGATGCCGCCAGAGAGTCCTCATAAGCATAAATCTCGAGTTAAACTGATGATTTCTAGCGTGTTTAACCTCATGTGTACGAAAGGTACCTCCAGGGATGTTCGATCCGTCATGCTGACGGAAATGGGCAAAAACAGGGGCACCCGATCCGGAGTGTGTACGGAACCTACCCAAAATGGCAGGTACGAAAACGGCCAAAATGGGGGTTTTAGGATCGGACATTGCTCGGCATAAGAGGGGGGTCCTGGCCGTCCGCGTTGCTTATCCTCCTCCTTTGCTCTTCATTGTCGCCCACCATTAGTCTTGTCCTCGCTCACCACAACTTTCGTCAACAAAGTTGAGCAACAGTTCGCCAGCAGCGTAATATTTAGCGCAGTGCATCGAGTCCAATAAATAAAAAAAGTGGATTAGGGTAGTTGAGCCTTTCAATCATCGTTATCTTTCTAAACTTTTCAGAGTTGTGTCCATCGCAGCCAGAGAGTTGCATCCGCTTCATATCAAACTTGATCTTTCCGGTTAACATGAAATGAAGGCTAGTGACTGGTGACTAGTGATTGGTGTAGAGCATATGAGGCATACATAGCATCTATACTAGAAATGGGGCGTCCGTAAAATTGGATGAAGGAGGTAAAGAGTCATGAAACCTCGTCTCTCACTCGGTTCGACCCCGTTTGGTTGAGCTTCCTCCACCTTATGAAAATGCTCATGCATAACCACACTGGCCACAGCAACCTCTTCCATATGCTCATCTTCCGCTCATGATCATGCTTGGCCCTCAGTCCCAAGTCCGTCGCCCGCGCTGCCTGCAAACTCGCTGCTTGTCCAACTCGTGGATCCTCGATCTGGAACTGGGCGGCAATAACGATCCAGATGGTGAGTGCTGTAAGCGGAACGGCGACTGCAAAGTATCTCGGGAGTGACATGCCTGGCCCGGATTCTTCAGGGTTAATCTCCTTGATGTTCATGCCAAATAAGGACTGCGATGCCCAGGTTAGGAGAAGTAGATCTCTCGAAGGAAGACGCTTACTGCGACGAAGGATGCTGGAAGGAAGATCGTAGCCAGATATGAGATTTGTTTTATAACCCCACTCTCTTTGAGAGCTGCCTCTGCGCGTTCCGCGGAATCTTTACTATCTGCTATCGTGACCAAGCTTGAGACCTGGATACTTAGTCAGGAACGATATTGTGAAAGTTAGTAGATGGGGGTTATACCAGTTTGAGGATGTTCTTTAATCGCTGGTCCTGCAAGTCTCTCATCCCTTCAAGTCGGTCGATATCCCGCAGCAGGTTGTCGCATTCCCGCTTGATCAGGGACTGTGTGATTTTCTTGAGATCCGGTGAGAAGACTTCAGGGTCATCTAATAGTGGGTTCTCTGTCCGAGATATGAACGCCACTGTCTTTCTGAAGTCGTCCAAAAGGAGTTCGTAATGTAGTAAATGAGCCTGAACGATATGAATTGTATGAAGCTCTCGAGTGAACCCGATGCCGGAAGACCTCATGACCTTGTCTTCCAACTGGCAGATGTGGGAGTAGAGGACCTCAAAGACCTCGTCCCATGCGTACATGACGTACCACAGTAGACATAGGAGCAAGAATGTGGGATCCCTCGTAGTCTCGAATATTGAAATCCAATACACGGACTTGCCACATAAATGGAAGCGCTCGTACATGTCTTCTGCCGAGGTCGTGAGGTCGTGCGCACCCGAGTGCAGAGAGATGACGGTGCTGTTGGTTCGCCGGCGGACCATGTGTATTGCCAAAAAATCAGAGACTAGGGCTTTGTGAGGGCTTCCTGATTTAAGTGGTAGTGGTGCCTGCGTATCAATTATGTGGTCTGGTGCTTCAGGAAGGATATCTTGTCTGCGCATTATTGATGTGCTGAGAGATGCAACACTTGATCTTGCACTGGCAAGTTGGCCCTGCAGGAGATCCTTTTCGGTGACGTACGGAATTGACCGCATGAACGACAGTGTGAGGGTGATGTCTAAAATGAAATGAGGACGGTGAGGAGTTGGATGGGTGTAGACAACGTACGGTCGCCTTTCTCTGGTTCTACGTTTGACTGGAATCTAGATGGGATCCTATTGATCGCCGACGAGAAGAAAAACGGCTCGATATTATATCGAGTTCCGAACATCTGCATGGCATATCCTGCCCAAGAATTAATAAAGACAACTCTAGTTCTCGACTGTTGCGGTCTCTGCCATCAGAGTCATAAGATTCCTTTCTACCAGCGTTGAAAGTTGGTTAAAAGGCGACACACCTTCTCGGTCATGAATCGCCACTGGTCATTCTGTGTCCGCACCGACTCGTCGACATCACTCGTATCGCTGGGCACAAACACTCCATCTTCCTGCACGTCGATATAATACGCTCTCCATCGTTGATGTTTTGCCTCTTTGAGGTAATGCAAAATTCTGCTCTTTTTCTGTTGAGCTGGTGTCCAATTGGGATACTTTGACTGGGGGTATTTGCACCAACATGGGTTCTCTCGACTCGGAATTAGAGTACTATCATGGCCACAGGCGCTAGCTAGGAACGGCCGGTGGTCTTCTGGGTTCCTGAGACGTTGCTCGTCGACCTAGGCTCTGGGTTAGTGTTGGACTCGCGAACGGCGAATGACCTCCATCCCACAGCCCTGAAAGAACGCTCACCTCGTCACTAGTATCAAGAAATGGCCAAGGACCTTAAGACAAACTCAGGACCCTGGCCTTCAATCATACCGGAAGCATATACTTACCTGAAGGGGTCCCGTGCCTGTAGCTTGGAGCTGGTCGGCGGAACTTCTGTAAACCAAACCCTGGAGCTTTACCGCCGGTAGCGGTTCGAGGCGGCATGAGCAAGCGATGTAGGGAGAGCTACGACTCAAGAGTGGGCTTATACGAGGTATCCTGCGCTTCGCGAGGCACTGCACCCTTTTAATGAAGTTGCCAAAAAAAGACCCAATCATATCGCCTCTGCAAGATTGCCTTCATATCCTTCATGTCTTGCATGGTCTCGTCCAAGATCCGCGGATAGAAGATAGGATATACATACGATAAGCGCAAAAACCACACTTACACACTCGCGGTATGCCACTGGTAGGCTGGCTGGTGATTGCATCGTGTGTAGCGCGCACGATGAGCCTTTAGTGGGTGGTTGCGGAGCTATTTTAAGCTCGAGGTTGAAATTCTTTCTAGGTTCAACAGTTGGATTGGAAAACTCAATCTGAGTTGCTACTTATGTGCCTCTCACTTCCTTTGAATGCCATCATTTGCCTGATCGCAGTTAAACGTTTCGGGCTTGCGACAAGGGCCAAGAACCGCGGAGTTAAATCATAATAAGGCGCCTGAATCCCTATGAAGGCGCTGAAGGCCCTATTTGAAGTTGTTCCAAAGTCCACCGATCCGGACCTAGCAAGTCCGATGAGAGCGCTTCTCGATCCACGAATTAACAACAGCATAGTAGCGGGATCCCAATTTTTAAAAACCTCGGAAGTTTGAATCGAGTCCATCGATCTTGTTGATGCAGAGACACCCACGTTACTATACATAAGTAGTTCTAATGCTATAGCCGTCTCTATGCCAGTACCTCCAGCAGTCACAGCAGCTTAATCTCCAGGGCAAGGCACTAAGACCGATAAAAGGAGGATCAGTGCAGTCGAGCATTTCAAGCATTGGTATCTTTGCGAGCTTTTCAAGGCCGTCTCCATCGCAGCCTGGGAGCTGCAACCGCTTCATATCATACTTGATTTTAGCTAAGTATGTAACATGAATTATAGGTAGTAATGGGTGTGGAACATACGAGGTATACGTAGCATTTAGGCTAGCAACTGAGCGTCCGGAAATTGGATTATGAAGAGAATTATGAAGCCTTATCTCTCCATCCCACCATTGTGACTCGCTTCAACCCCGTCTCCGGGAGCTTCCTCCACCTCATGAAAATGCTCATGCACAACCACACCGGCCACAACAGCCTCCTCCCCATGCTCATCTTACGTTCATGATCATGCTTGGCCCTCAGTCCCAAGCCTGTCGCCCCTGCTCCCTGTGAACTCGCTGCTTGTTCAACTCGTGGATCCTCGATCTGGAACTGGGCGGCAATAACGATCCAGATGGTGAGCGCTGTAAGTGGAACGGCAACTGCAAAGTATCTCCGGAGTGACATGCCCGGCCCGGATTCTTCAGGGTTAATCTCCTTGATGTTCATTCCGAACAAGGACTACGATGGCCAGGTTAGGGCGAAGTAGACACCCTTGAAAGGAGACACTTACTGCGACGAAGCTTGGTGGAAGGAAGAACATAGTCAAGTAGGCGATCTGTTTCATCGCTGCGCTGTCTTTGACAGCCGCCTCTGTAAGCTCTGCGACGGCTTTACTGTCTTTCATTGTAACCAAACTGAAGCTCTGTGTACGTCATCAGCAAACGCACGTTGGTGAAAGTGGAAGAGGGAATCGTACCAGATCCATCACGTTCTTCAGGCGTTTATCTTGCATATCCCTGGTCCTCTCAAGTCGGCTAATATCGCGCAGGAGGTTGTCACATTCCCGTTTGATCAAGGACAGCGTGGTATCTTTAAGCTCCGGTGAAAAGGCCTCGGGGTCGTCCAAGAGTGGGTTCTCTGTCCGGGCAATAAATTCCACAGTCTTCCTGAACTGGTCCACGAGGGATTCGTAGTGCAGGAGGTGGGCTCGGACGACGTGAAGCTCTCGAGTGAACTCGATATCGCTGGAATTCAGGGCATTTTCTTCCAAATGGCAGATGTGAGAGTAGAGTACCTCAAAGACCTCGTCCCATGCGTACATGACGTACCACAGTAGACATAGGAGCAAGAATGTGGGGTCCCTCGTAGTCTCGAATATTGAACTCCAATACACGGACTTGCCACATAAATGGAAGCGCTCGTACATATCTTCTGCCGAGGTCGTAAGGTCGTGCGCACCCGAGTGCAGCGAGATGACGGTGCTGTTGGTTCGCCGGCGGACCATGTGTATTGCCAAAAAATCAGAGACTAGGGCTTTGTGAGGGCTTCCTGATTTAAGTGGTAGTGGTGCCTGCGTATCAATTATGTGGTCTGGTGCTTCAGGAAGGATATCTTGTCTGCGCATTATTGATGTGCTGAGAGATGCAACACTTGATCTTGCACTGGCAAGTTGGCCCTGCGGGAGATCCTTTTCGGTAACGTACGGAATTGACCGCATGAACGACAGTGTGAGGGTGATGTCTAAAATGAAATGAGGACGGTGAGGAGTTGGATGGGTGCAGACAACGTACGGTCGCCTTTCTCTGGCTCTATGTTCGACTGAAATCTTGATGGAATTCCATTGATTGTCGATGAGAAGAAGAACGGTTCGATATTATATCGAGTTCCGAACATCTGCATGGCGTAGCCTGCCCAAGAGTCGATAAAAACAATTCGGGCTCTCGACAGTTGTGGTCTCTGCCACTATGATCAGCAGATCACCCAAACCGAATCTATGAACGACGCACCTTCTCTGTCATGAATCGCCACTGGTCGTTCTGTGTGCGCACCGACTCGTCGACGTAGCTCGTTTCGCTGGGCATAAAAACTCCATCTTCCTGCACGTCGACGTAATACGCTCTCCATCGCTGATGTTTCGCCTTCTTGAGGTAATGCAATATTCTGCTCTTCTTCTGCTGAGCTTTGGTCCAATTGGGATACTTTGACTGAGGGTATTTGCACCAACATGGTCCCTCCTGGGTTGGAGCATTGTAGTGCGCACATGCACGAGCTGAGAAAGGCTGGTGACTTTCTGGGTTCTCGAGACGACCTTCGTCGACCTGAGGTGGCGGTCAGCGCTCAAGTCGCGGTCACCGCACGGCACGGCAATAAAAAGTAGCCGTTGTTGCTCCGCCACGGCCGAACGGAAGCTTACCTCGTCACCAGTATCAAGAAACGGCCAGGGTCCTGAACATGGTTCAGCACCTCGATATGAACCCAAGCTTGTAGAACACACCTGATGGAGTTCCATGCCTGTAACTCGGAGCTGGTCGGCGATACTTTGCTAATCCTTCAAGTTTGGCACTGGACCCCTGACTGCTACCGCCGCTGGTGGTTCGAGGCGGCACAGCAAGATGTGATTGGGTTCTCGGTGTTTCCATACAATGGCGGTGGTGGTTTGAGAAGAAACCTTATACGTAGAAAAGTGCTGCGCCTCGCAACCACTGCAAGGCTGTCAATAGAGTTGCTGTGAAAGGGTCGATCTGGCATCTGACAGGGATCAGCTTCGAAACCTTGGCTAAATAAGGCGTGGGCTCCAAGCCTGTGAATGATAAGCGCCCACACTGCCAAAGCCACCGAGGTCGGGATTCTCTGGCGGTATTCGCGCAATAGTAGGCCACTACACGGAGGTAGCACTTTACAGGAGCTGTTCGCGTCGGACTGCTGATGCCGGGACCACCAATGACAGAGATATGGATGTCTTTGCACAGCGCCTTCCAAATGGCTACATTGCGATCCAGGTCTCCCGGTGCGCAGTCAAGGAAATGAAATCCATAAGTGGTGTACCCAAAAACACATGAATACTCGGCATAGCTTCACCGAATTTGTGATCATGTGCAATACTTTTAACAGCCAGAAGCTCGGTCAAACTTGACCTCGAGTCCTTGGGGAAGAGCCTGTTCACATTCCATCAGTTGGAAATCACAAGCCTACTTTGAGAGATTGGAACTTACCCCCCTCAATGAAGCCTCCTCGCCTCCAATCATTCTGAATACAGAGAGCCTCTTGAGATTCGGTATGAGCTTTACAACCCTCGGAATGACCTCTTCCTGAAATCCAGTCAGGCTAAGACTCTGGACCGCACCCATGAGTCCTTCTGGGAACGACCTGAAGACGATCATGGATGATGTCAAGGCATCTTCCGTATTCTGTCCTTGTTTCTCGTTCAGCGGAAATTTTCGACCGCGAGGGTACGAAGGCCAGGGAAAAGTGGGATGAGCCGGTCGAGATTCTCGACAAGGTTGTTGGTAAAGCCACTGACTGTTAGTGTCTCTACACTGGGAAGGATCGATGGTGGAAGCAGGCCGAGCCTGGTGTTGTACCTAATAGGATGCGCGCCTTCCCCTCGTATGGAAACCGATCTCAAGGAAGGGATGGTCTTGAGTTGAGGCTGGTAAAGGAGGAAAATGGTTTCTGGTGTCGTACACCCCCCTTCAAAATGCAGGGAACGTAACGTACTGCCCCTTCCCAGCTTTACAATCCACTCAAGGAACGACTTGAATGTGTCGGATACGCGATACGGGATAGAGTGGAACCCGACCGTTTGAAGGGAAGGGAAGAGGAACTTGGTCTGGGACCAAGCAAGGAAGTAACAGAGGCCGTCCATTTCATCACGCAGGGTTGTGAGGTGGGGGAAGGTGTCTGACGGAAGGCAGCAGAGTTCTTGAAGCCGGAAAAGAAATTCAGCAGACAGCGAGCCTGTTAAGCGAAACTGCTCCTTTGAGGGTGTGGTATAGCGCATGCAAGACCTTCTTCCACTTCTGTTTTACCTCGCGGCGCTTAAATTCGAGCGCCTCGGGCAGCCAAGCTGACGTAGAGTGCTGGATGCGGACTTGAAGAGGCAATCCTCTGGAACGCGCGAGGAAGGCCGAGAGTCTAGTTGGGTAGATGGTATTATCGGCAGTGAAGTTGCTGTCGTCAAGCGCAGTTTTCGCGTTGAAAGGCCAGTTCATTGCTCCTTCATTGATGCATATGTTTGTCCAGAGAAACGGATTGACGTCGACCAGCTCTTTCCACGATCGGCACACTCCGCCGATATTCCAAGGGGGCGAAATCTCGTCGTAGTGGAGAGGAACGATGGAGGTCACGAGCTCAAAGATGCACGCGAGGACCTCTGGAGGTAATTCCAAGATTGAAGAGCGACCTGAGCTGGAGCGGAGATCCAGATCCAGAACAGTCGCAGGGTCATCTCGACAACCTTCCGGACTCTTTGCGCAAACATGAGGTGATGGAGCCTTAGGAGGATATGATTCGTCCATGCGTAGAGATCTTGGGATAGTCATAATGCTCAGTGTTATCCTGGAATTTTGTTGTAGCAAATTCCTTACCATGCGTTGGGCTGAAAATGGGAAGTCTCAGACGATCCAGCCGTGGGAGATTTGAGTGCGAGGCGTCGAGCGTCAACGTCGTCGCGTCCAGGCCTAGCAAAGCGCTGATCGCGACCTTTCAGACTCCGCTCGAAGCGCACTCATACTGCGCATGCTTATCCCGCTATATCGACTCGTACCTCATCTCTTACCGCTTCATTACCCCCTCCGAGAACCCAAGGCCTTGTGATGGTAACAAACCGTCACAACACTGCTTGCCACTTAGACGTCTCGACGTTTATAACATAGAAATTTGTATCAAAGACCCTTTTCTTTGAGTGCAGGTCGCGCCTTTTCTTACAGGGTGGCTTGACCGGGTCCTGGCATGAGCCTTTATACAATATTCAAGTGTCGGCAGCGAGACTAATGAGCAAATAGTCATCGATAGTCAGACGGCAGCTAAAATATAAGGCAACACTGTTATCTAAAAGGCGAGAAGCACTGCTAGGATTACAGGTAACTTGAAGGGCTTGGAAGCTGGAAAACGCGGTGAAGCTACCCATCAGTTCTCGTAGATTATGCCTACAGGGTACCGAGACTCTGCCTTCCAGCAACGGTGAGGTCAACCCGTCCAGTTTCGTGTGGGACTAGTTATAATCCCTCAAGAAGACGAGAGGCGATCTCGATTAGCTCGAAGCGTCCAGGAAGAGCCTTCTCATATTTCATTAGCTCGAGGTCAAGCACTTGCTTTCGCGGCTCACCTTCTTTAACACAGAATTGCTGCCTCCAATCATCCCGACTATGAACATCTCTCTGAGACCAGGCATTTGCTTCACGATGCGGGGAATAACCTCTTGATGAAATCCTGTCAGGACAAGGGTTTGGATCTTGCCCATGAGTCCTACGGGGAAAATGTAGGACACTTTTAGAGATGAGTACAATGCTTCTCCCTCTTGTGTTCCTCCGGCTCCCAACGGTAGCAGGACCTCGACTGTGAGGGTACGCAGGCAAGGAAGATGTTGGAGGACGAGTCCGAGGTATTTAACGAGGCTCGAGGCAAAGTCACTGACGGCCAGGGTTTCTATGGTAGGCAGGACCGTCGGTTTCAGAAAACCAGTCGAAAGGAACCTGGAGAGTGTATGGCTGAAATCAGTTCCATGGACGACGCCTCCCCCTCGAATGGAAATCGTTCCTCAAGGAAGCGATGGACCTGAGTTGAGGGTGGAAGAGGAACGGGAGGACCTCGGGCGTAGTGCAGTCTCCTCCCAGACGGATACATCGCAGGCCGCTGCTGCCCTTTCCCAGTTTCGCGATCCACTCGATGAACGAATCAAACGGATCGGACGGTATGTCGCGGCTCGGGATAGCGTGAAACTCGATCTTCCGGAGGGACGGAAAGAGAAACTTTGGCTGGTGCCAAGCGAGAAAGTAGCCAAGGCCGACCTTTCCATCGTGCAAGCCTGTTACTTGGGGAAAGGTGTCTGACGCGAGGCAGCAGTTTGCCCCAACCCGGAAGAAGAATCCCGTGGATAGCGGACCAGCCAAGCGATGCTGTTCCTTTCCAAGAATATGATACAAAGGATGCAAGAGTTGTCTCCACTTTGCTTTGACCTCTTGGCGCTTAGAGCGAAGCGTTTTAGGCAGCCAATCTGACGTCCAGTGCTGGATCCGGACCTCAAGGGGTAAGCCTTTTGAGCGCTCGAGAAAGGTTGACAGTCTGGCTGGGTAGTCGGTACTTTTGGCAGTGAGAGTGGTTTCGAGAATGTTTTTGGTGTCAAAGGGCCACTTCATTGCGCCTTCGTCAACGCCTATCCTAGTCCAGATTAGCGGATTGGCATGGACAAGTGCTCTCCAGGACCGGCACACTCCGCCGATATTCCAAGGGGATGAGGTCTCGGCATAGTGGAGGAGAACGATGGGTGTTAAAAGCTCAAATATCCGTGCAAGGATTTCGGGAGGTAGAATCAGAATTGGAGTGCGATTTAAACTACTGGTGCCTCCTGTCGGATTCTTTGCAAGGCAATGAGCTATACAAGACAGAGAATCTGTTGCTTCCATGCTTGTCGAAACTGAGGAGGCCCCCCTTTCAGCACCCTCCATATTAGTACAGCATATTCCGTACCTGCGGTTAGGGCGAAAGTCTTGAGTCGGGGAGAGTTACAGTGCTTTGCATAATCTCGTGCACCTTGCACATAAAACTTTTCAATGCGATCCTGAGAGAAATTACCAAAGGGAAGCGCTATGACGATGTTTTCGGGCTTAATGGTGCGGATTTAGCACCAAAATGTCATGCCGTCGTCGATTTGCAGGAGTTTCGCTGGTGCTCGCTTGGGCACCGGCGTCTGAACCCACTCGATGGCATCACATCAACTGTTATTCTCGCACGGGAAACAAAAAACTATCCGCTCGAAGTGCACAAGATTATGCAAAGCACTGTAGGGGCACAAATCGTTTCGTATGTCCTGATGGCGTCAAAGAAATATTCCCACATTGCGTCCACGTGAGGGGAAATCGACGTAATTGCGCGACGCGACGAGTGGCAGGTTGTTCTTCCCTTCGTCCTCGACGTTCACCACGACTAGCTGACGACGTGCAGGACAGCAGTGAGATTACATGGACAGCTTCTATGACCAGAATGGGCTCGACATGGGAGACCCTGAGCCTTCGGTGCGCTGGCAAGCCTCACAGATGAACCCACTTCTTCAGCGGCTTGTTGGTGGCGGCTCGAGGGGCGGCTTTGGTCAGCGGAGCGCGTCTGCCAATGGTGAGCAAGTCTCATTTTCTTTGTTGATGTTCATCCTTAACAATTTGGCCTGTAGATCTGTTCAGCCACGATCGCGAGACGACGCCATGGCCACAGTTTAGCCCTGAAGAGGCACAGGACGCCTCGAGTTCCTCAGGCGCTATTCCTTCACCAGAACGCCCAGAAACTCCACCTTCAGCAAGCGATGAAGGCTTCTACCAAGATAGCATGCCTTTTACTCTCACTGCTTTGGCAAGGAAGGCCACCCGGGGTGAACTAGGCCAGAGCAGGAGGAGCAAAGTTGCAGGTGAAAAGGGCAAAGGACGGGCGCAGTTCGAGCCTTCACTATCGAGGAAGCCTTCCATGATGGACATAGACGACGAGCTCCCTACCCTTCGGCCAGGAAAAAGAACTCTGACGCGCAATTTGTCCATGCCACCGCCAGAGATAACGCCTGATCGCCACATGAAGTCTCCCCCCACAGAACGGCAGAGCGGGCAGATGCCCAAAGGGAAGGGTAGTGAAGCCACAGCTGCTAGATTGACTCGCAAACCCTCGTTGATCGACATTGAGATGGCCAGTCCCCGGTCATCGAGGACGGGCGATCCCAACTCGATGCCTCCTCCCCCTGCACCAGACACTGTGCGGAACCCTTCAACACGACCACCTGCATCCGCAACAACCTCCAATGACCGCACACGGACGGCACGAGGACCCATGACGAAGTCCCTCTCAACCCCAAATGCATTCGCGGAACCATCTTCGGCCAGCCCAGGCTTGGCTAGCTCACGGTCTCGGGATTCCTTCGCAAACACCACTAGATCCCCCTCCGTCAGCATCGTAGCCACGTTGGAAACACCCGATGCACCACCCGCAAAAACCGCGCCAGTGCGACCTTCCCAGGGCAGGCCTGGTGGTCGTCCTCCAGCGCTTGGAATGCGACGCGTGACTGCCCCGTATGGTTCCGCTTCTGGGAGCCAAATCCCATCCACACAGTCGAAATACGACGTCTCTTCCAGCCAGCAACTTCCTACCAAACGCAAAGGTTTCAAGACGCCCTTTATAAACCCCGCAGCCAAGGTCACCTCACCGACCATCCCACCCCCACCAAAAGGAAAGGAAAAGACGGCCTCTCCAGCATTCTCCAAACGATCAGTATCGACAGGCTCAACGTCTTCGTATACCTCCAACTCCACCATGTTCACGACAGGCTCGAGGTCAAGCTCTCAGACGAGCAACGAGAGCGACGAGCAAGGGTCTAGCAAGCCCACATCTCATACCAACATAAAGCCTCAAGAGGTGACGAGCAAGGACGAAAACGATGACGACGACGACGACCTTTTGGACGATCCCAACGACGATTCGTATGGCGACCTTTTGGGTATCGACGACCTTGACGATGATGCGGTTTTCCGTGCATTATCCGGATGTCCCTAACGGTTTGGCTCTGCATGCCATCCTTTCTTCTCTTTTCATCAAATCTTGACTCGCATCGTGACAGTTTTCTTTCTCTCTGCATATGTACATTTTTTGACATTTCACTTGCACGTACTTATGAGCCTTTCGATCATCTTTCACTAACTCTATGGCAAATTCTAGTCTTATCGTATACCATACTTTACAATGTACCAATATAACTCCTCTGGCAACACCGCAACCATAGCACCTCACTATGGTGTTCCAGAAGTGACCCATTCCCCTGAATCCGTTGAACGAGTAATGCAAATTCGAACATTTGGGTTTCTGTGGCGAAGGAATTCAGACATTTGCGCCTGCATATTGTCATGCCATGGCCGATTCAGATGGTCACGCATAACAAATATCATCTGTTGCAGTCGAGAAAGTGGCTTGAATGGTGCTTCGTGATCATCCTCAGCCCATCCTTCCCCCAGCTCCTCCCATTCTTCATCCATTTCATGAAGCGAATCGATGTTCCAGACAGCCTCAGGATCGACGAGGAGTTGGCGAATGTTGGGCGTTTGCTTTATCATGGGCCCCAGGTTATTTCCATGTGCCCCGCGAAGGGAAAGAGATTGTATCTTCTCTGCGCAGTTCGAGCGCTCGAGAAGGGTGCTGACACCGGAAGGTATCTGCTCATCGTCGATCTCTGAATAAATTACCTCATTGACCTCTTCTCCATCCTCGAATCGTCTGACCTCTTGCATCGCTTCTTGTTGTGCATCCAGCTCGAGGTCAACGAGGGAAGGCGTAATCAAGAGGGTGAGATAGGCCAAGAGGTGCACTGGATAGCCGTGAAGGCTGAGTTTTCGAATATGATGAAGGGTAATCGGATCGTAATCGTCCCATGGGGGCAAATCCTCGAGCACGGCGGATATGAATGGACCTTTGCCACCTCGAAGGATGAGGTGTTGGAGGGATGCGAGGTCGCTGATTTGAGGCCAACCGAGGACGTTGGCGGCCGTAAATGTGTGTTCTGGGTCGTTGAGCTCCAGGGTTGTCAGCAGTTGGTACTGGACGCTATCCATAAGGACATCTTTTATCTGCCTCTGGAGCACAGTAAGTCCCGGGCTGGCAAGTTCTCCGGGAAGGCCTGATAAAGCCAACCGCCGAAGGTTAGGGAACTTGAACGACCTCTGGACCCACATAAATAGGGAAAATATATTCACAGGTTCCCCATCCTCGACCGAGGTCACTAGGGGGAAGGTGTCGTTTTGTATGACGTCCAGAGTTGGGCGGAAGCGGGAACATGCACACAGGAAAGGGCCAGAAATTTTGCCTGCCCAGCGATGATGCTCCGCCGCTAGTAGCCTAATGATAGGGTTGCCGGGTTGTTCTGAGAAAAAACCGTTGCTCGTCCCAAAGTCAACGTAGAGGAGCAGCGGCTGCGACAAACTCAAGAAGTGAGATAGTCTGGCAGAGTGGTCCTGTAAGGACACCTTCTTCGAACCCACAGCGATGTGATTCCAGAGACTTGGAGTCGAGTAGAGGACATCCCTCCAATACTTGCAGACTGCACTGATGTTCCAAGGAGCAAGTGCTGCATCATAGTGCACCGACACAGATGGAATAGCAAGCCAGAAGATCTCGGTTAGGAGCTCCGGAGGCAGCAATCGTACAGGCGCGTATGCTGACTTTTGCCAAAGTACAAGCCGCTGCAGCTCTTCCAACTTCTCCTCTGTCTCTGCAGCTGCAGTTGAAATGATCTTGCGCTCCTCGGGTGAATATGACGTCCATGAGCGGAATTTGGGGAGAAAATCAGTGACCTTAATGGGATCCAGGCCGTAATCCATCTTTATTAAAGGGTTAGAAATAATCTCGCATCTTTATGGGCAAGCTTACAGAAGTTCCAGGTAGACGAAAGATGACAACCTGGATTTCGTGTGCAGGGCTGAGAGTCTTTGTTTGGATCGGCTTGACACCGACGATAGGGGCTTGATCGCATCAACGGCTTTCCATGACCGGTGATCCGGCCAATGAAAGTCCAGTCCAAGGCTTATCGACCCGTAGTCTCCCGTAGTCAGACTGCCGAATTCGTTGCGAGCCCTTGGTAAACAAGGTCACACTCATATGGACGCCAGTTCTCGCCCCCATAGAGCGCCCGTAAGTCTAGCCATATCGCAGATTAATATGGTAAAATAGCCTCAATCTTCCCTTCAGATGTCTTTCGATGCCGCCAATATCACAGACTTCCTTCCCAAATTCCGTACATGGACATCGCATTCACTCCAGGAGCGCAATATAATTGCTGCGGCAGCAACGGATGCAGAGAAGAGGTTGCAAGAGCTGCAGCGACTGGTCCTTTGGCAACAGTCTGCATGCGCACCTATACGATCTCTGCCTCTGGAGCTCTTAACCCGGATCTTATGGCTCGCCATTCCATCTGTGTCCTTGCACTATGATGCAGCATTGGCTCCCTGGAACATCGGTGCAGTCTGCAAGCATTGGAGGAATGTCCTCTATTCCACTCCAGGAATTTGGAATCACATCACTGTGGATGCCAAAAAGCTTTTCCCCCAGGACCACTCCGCCAGACTCTCCCATTTCCTGAGCTTGTCCCGGCCGCGACTGCTCTATGTCGACTTTGGGACGAGCAACGGATTTTTCTTCGAACAACCCGGCAAGCCTCTCATAAAAATTCTGGCTTCAGAGCACCTTCGCTGGGCTGGCCCAATCTCTGGCCCTTTCCTATGTGCATGTTCCCGCTTCAACCCAACCCTGGACGTCATCCAAAATGATACCTTTCCAGAAGTCACCTCGATCGAAGATGGCTTGATCAAAGATGGGGAACTTGTGGACAAACATTACCCCTTTGTGTGGTTCAATAGGCTGTTCAAGTTTCCCAAGCTTCGACGACTAGCGTTGTCGGGGCTCCCTGGAGACCTTACCCGTCCAGGACCTACCGAGTGCCAGCAGCAGATCCAAAACGTCCTTGCGGACAGCGTTCAATGGCGTCTGCTCAGCACCTTGGAGCTCAATGATCCGGAGCACACCTTCGCGACTGTACGCGTCCTCAGTTGGCCTCATATCAACAACCTCGCCTCCCTCCACCATCTCATCCTTCGTGGTGGCACAGGTCCATTCGTATCCAGCATACTCCGACATCTGCCACCGTGGCACGAAAGCCGCAAGCCGATTACCCTTCGCCATATCCGAAAACTCAGCCTTCATGGCTATCCGGTCCACCTCATGGTCTATCTCAGTCTCCTGATCACACCTTCCCTCGTCGATCTCGAGCTGGACGCAGAACAGGAGCCGTGGCAAGAACTCAAACGGTTAACGGGTGGTGGGGTTGTTTCCAGGGAAATATGGTCAGAGGTAGATTCTGGAGAGATACGCTCATGTCTTAGGATCCTTCTCAAGCGGTCTCACTGCCGAGAAAATATCCACTCGCTCTCACTTCGCGGGACACGTGGGGACGATCTGTGGCCTGTGGTAAAAGCGATGCCCAACATTCGCAAGCTCCTTATGGAGCCTGAAGGCATCTGGAACATCTGGGATACCCTTGATGTACTCGACAGGGACGGCGACGACGATGAGGACGAAGCAGAGGAATGGTTAGACGATTACGATGATCATATACCACGATTCAAACCGCTTTTGCAACTGCAGCAAATACGGTTCGTTCGCCCGTATTCAAGGCCGGGAACCAAGTCCATTCGCGGCTACTGGAATCATCAAAATATATTGGCAGGGATGTCCGAATTCCTTTGTCGCAGAAACCCCGAGGCCCGAATTCGCACTTTGCATTTTACGGACCCGGAGGAATGGATTGTTTCTGTGGTACTGTAGCCAGCTGGGTACCCTGGCTTGCAGACTTCATTCGGGAGGAAGGTCGTTACATCGAGCGCATGCTTTCAGCAGCTGTAACCATTTGGAGCGATCTCGGCGCAGCCAAGGCACCCAACATCTTCCCTTATGTACCTACCTATCAAGGCATCGATACAGGTTAATAACAGTAGGCAGCATGATTAAAAGCATAGTTACATGGAAGGTCGTTACAAGGATATACCAAAAACCTCTACAGCGCAAGAAAAGTCGTTTCTACAAGTGTTCGAAGCGTTTGAGAACAGCAAGAGTCAACTTCTAGATAATTAGAAGAGCGTCCAAGGCGGAAGGTCCATATAGAGTATAGGAATGCGATGATTACAGTTTGGGGGTCGACACCCTTGAAGGTGCGGTAGGTGTTGGGTTGTATTTGGCCTGCGGGCGTGTCAGTATGCTGAGTGAAAGGGTGAAGGGGATAAGCGTACCATCTCATTCTCTTTCTTCTCGTAGCCACACTTCTTATAGAAGGCTAAGGGCGCCCGTCAGCACGATGAAAGTCATGTCGGAACAACAGTTGTGACTTACGAACGTTGTCATCACTACAGTTCAGGATGGTCTTGTAGCATCCCATGCTCTCGCTAATGCCCGTCAGAGCCTGGATAATCCTCAAACCAAGCTTCTTCCCCTGCATGGTCTTGCTGACAGCGATATCCTCGATGTGCCCAACCTTGCCAAGGTTGCGCAAGAACTTGCGCTCAATAAAGACGCATCCGACGCCGACAATTTGATCCGTCTCCTTCGAAACGATGACAAGGGTGAAGTAGGTCTCGGGGCATTTCACGAGCGCGTCAAAGGTGGCCTGGTAGCCTTCGACGCCTGTGTCGGGGGCCTGGGTCAACACAGAGAGGATCGGTAGATGTGACCTGTGGTAGTCTGTCCTGGCAAGAGGACGAATCTAAGAGCGGTTTCTACCAGTCAGGAGTCTAGAACTCTGTGCACAGCTCGGGGATACTGACGTGGAGTTCTGAGGGCAGTTCCTTCTTGACTTGAGCAGGGATGAGCTCAGGGTTGAACAAGAGGTGCAGAGAGGAATCCGGTGTCAGTCCAGGCATGGTTGGGTTCGATAACGGTTGAACGGGCAAGTTCTTCTTGAAATGTCCTGGGTAAGACAATACAAGTTTTTGTTAGTAAATACCTGAGCAGAAACGTAGTGAAATTCTTACTAGCAGTATCCGCAAGCAGGCACGCAGCGGAGGGTCGTTGGGTTCAATGGTTCAGGACAACATTCGCGTGGGCTGACGTCTATTTGGGCTGGAGCGGACACAGCCACCGGACTTTTAGCTTGGGCGCCCATCATCGCCAGGCCAATCAGGGGCTTCGAGGCGATAACCATGGCGGTGATCACAGCATGCAGTTCTGGGCTGAATGGATACCAACGAAGGATCACTTCTTTACGGTGAAACAATATCGGTCAAGATACCCCAGGTCCCCAGCTAATGGCAACCAATCCTCGTCGCCGACGCTTGGTTCACACTGCCCGCATATTACTGGAACTGTAGGCACTGGCCACAACTTTGTGGGGAAAGGCAGGCCACGAACGTTCGCTAGTGGCCGGCGGAGCTCGTCATTGGTCAAATCCGGAACCCGTGCACATTCAGGTCTGGGTGTTCGTTTAGAAGTACAAGTATGGCTTTAACCCCTCGATCCCAAGTTTGCATGCGACTCAGGCAGTGGTCGTCTTGGCGGGGGGCGAGATATCGGGCGCCTATTCTGACACCGAATCATGAGCGCCGAGTGTGCAGCGCGCAAGAAAACTGAGTGCATGTCCGAGTCGGGTCCTAAATGTGGGTGAGCAGCCCAGAAATCCGATGCTCATGTGCTTGTGCTCTGGTGCTAGGAAGTACAATTTGCAGGTAATTGTTATATTCTGCTGGTATGCAGATATAGCATCATATAGATGTTGAAAGGTCAATGATTGGACAGGCTAGGACACGGCCTAGATCGACTTAGAAACTTGAACGAAGAGTTCTGATTTCCCTATTCGCATCATACCCGAATGCCTTGCGAAATGAGAAGTGAGACGTGTAGTTGACAGTTGGAAGGCAGTATGGAAGCGACTGAGGAGCACCTTCTGTTCACACTTTGCATTAACTATGGCTTTTTTAGCCTAGACGCTTGGAATTCTCCCTTCCGCCCAGAGACATCCGGCGATTATGCTTGGTACAATATCTGAGCAACGTCCCACCGCATGTGCCGAACAAGGCCTCTTCCGTCGGGAAGCGTCCTTCTGCATATTGTAGATGCAGGTTAAGAAACCGAGTGATATGAATGCGGACACGTCAGGGCTGAAGCTTCGTTCAGCTTCCATTGAAAGCAGCACCTCTCGAGCCAGACGTAAAGCCTGGGGTCGCGTTTGAAGCAAGAAAAAGTCAATCAATGACATGACTCTGAGTGTCGCCGTATTCTCTTCGCTTCTGAACTCCAACGGCAGCCCATATGGATCTCCAACACAATTCAGAAACCAGATATTGGCAGCCCCGTATTTCGGCTGGATGCGCTGAGGGCCATTGACAAGCGCCGAGTTTTGCCTAGTCTGAATTCCACGTCTAGCACGCCATGGGTTAGCGTCTACACAGGCATGCTATAAGAGAGACGATAAACGCTACGAATCTTTATCTCGAGTCCCCCCAAAGTCCTTTTGAAAGCCTTTGTCAATATGCAACCTCGCATCGTCACCTCCATCCTCTTGGCTGCTGTTGCCGCTGTCAACGCCATCCCGGTTTTGCCTCTCGACCACACAAATCCAGTCCCTGGTTTGGTTGAGGACGGCGACCTGACTGGCGTAGCTCCCAATGGCCTACTATCCGAAGGGCGCGCCCAAGTAAGGGAAATTCTGTATTTTTGTTTTGCAAGTGCTAACCCTCATGTTTTGCGTGTGATAGTCTATCAATGAGGGACCCGTTGCGACTAAAGGATGCGGCAAAGGCGTACGTCCGATCCCTATTCTCACTAACACTTGCTCAGCTTGGGATATGTCTAGCTTCCAGCGAAGCTCCACAGCGTTGCACATTGTGTCTTTTTTTTCATCCCTCAACCTTTCTCACATCCGGAGGACAAGCATCAGTTCAGTCAATGCTGCCGCCCTTGGAGTTCGAAAGTTAAAGAGATCACAGAGGCTTAGGGAGATGAATAATCGAGACGGATCCAGTACTTTACAAGTCATAGACAGTGGCGTTGAATATTAGACTGAACCGTTTGAACTACTGCTAGTGTGATTGATTGACGAGTTGGCTGAACAATGCGAAGAAAGCCTTTCGATCGGTATTCATATGATTGCTTTTTGGCTACCACTACTGCTTTCTCAATGGCTCGTTTATGCTGAGATAGGGAACGCTGCTAATACAGGACACCTGATCTAGAGGCTCTCAAAGAAAAAGGTGGTATCCAGGCGACCTTGTACACTCGAGGTATGTATCATTGAAGCTAGGGTCAGGGGTGGTCGGAACATGGTTCACTCTCCATAAAGAGGCCAAGGAGGGACGATTTGTGGAGGAGGTGCAGTCGGCAATGGAGCATCCACAGTAGTGGTGACCGCGTCGCACTCAGGAACGGGCTTCGCGTCGTCTGGCCCGTACTGAATCGGATTACACCCTGGAAGCTTCTCGAGATCTGTGATTTCATGTTAGATTTTCTACGCAGAAAGCACGTTGCTCCAAAGCAGAACACTCACAAGTGTCTTCCGTCACCTCGGGAACCTTGACGGGCAAGCGGCAATTGTTCATCGCGTTATGGTCCTGGAGCGTGAGCTCCTTGCAAGTATCAATGTAAGGGGTGAGCCCTGGGCACTTGTCCATCGCGCGTTGCAACGAGTCCCCTTCCCATCCAAAAACGTAGTCTGCATGCTGGCCATACCCGTACCTGCAAAACCTCCGTCAATATTACGTCCAATGCGAGTGTGAAGCGTCACTTACGGATCTCCCATGCTGAAGACAAACGGCTGGCTGCCATCCTTCGGCCATAGCTCAGGGTTGTTGAAAGGGCGCGTATCCCAAACAATCTCGATGAAGAGAAGAGGAAGCCTGACCGGATGTGATGGCGGGCAGTCTGTTCCAAAGAACTGGAGTCCCTCAGAGTCGGGTGCTCCGATTGGATGTGCAACATGGCTCTGAAGTAGGTCAGGACCGTGCGACAGGATATTCAGATTATGCTTCATACCTGGTGATCCGGACTATCCAAGTTGACCCCATCCCAGCATCTTTAGTCGGAAGTTCAGAGGTCTGTTCACAAAATGAATGGCAGAACTCACTGGGGGAAGTATATGTTCGATCTGATACCTCCCGTACATATCTTCTTGGGCAATTCAACAGAGTCACCAACGGCGTTTCCAGGTGCGACACCAGGGCCAGAGCTGGAACCTTGGAAGCACCTGAAGTTTGTGGCTTTGGCACGGGCCGAGTTCGGATTGGTATCGCGCATTTTACGAGCCATGGGATCGCCAACAATCATGCGGAACCCCTTGTGGTCTAGTCAGGATGTGATGTGGGACAGAGAGACGGGGCAGTATACTACCTTGGCAAAGGCCACCACGTCGAGGTTTTTGGTGGGCGGCGAAGGTTGGAAGTAGTAGATGGTCATACCTCCCGAGACAATTCCTGGGCTGCCAGTATTGTGGTTCGCCATTTGGGGTACCTGTTGTAGCGTAGCGTTTCAATACCCAAGAACCTTGCACTCTGAATGATAGACTCACGCGAATGAAGCTTCCATTGGGATGCTTGAAGAATAGCACAGCAGTCCAGTAGTTGGATTTATCTTCGACGACACGGCAAGTCGTACAGGTAGCCGTGGCCCCAATATCAATCGCAGGGTCCATTGAAAGGTTGAATCTTGTAGGACGGGTCAGAGTGAGCAGGGGGGCATGATCAATCGACCTACGCATTCTGAGCCACATATGTGTGAGCGATCAGCCTTTGGCCTGGACAAACGGATGTGAAGCAGAAGGACTTACTCCTCCAATTATCTGATGCAAGTGAGGCGAGACTTGTCCTGGGGTGACGAGACTATCAACATCGTCGTGACAGTGAGTACCTTCGAAATCTACAAGTAGCAGGCAACGTACGGGTCAAACCTCTCTGTTACCAGTTGAGAGCACGGAAAGCGAATCGTCGCCCATGACGGGGCGATCAGGAGAGCAGCGCCTAGCAACGCACTCAACAACATAGTTGGGGGATAAGCGGACAGCACGGAATACTGCTGAAGGGGAGGCTGCCGCTTTATACGTTGGGAACTTAGAAGCATGGTCTAGCTTCTGTTGACTTCCAATTCACTGTATGGTTAAGGAACATTGGTTTCTCCCGGCTTAGATACAAAGTGCGGATGAACACTTCTTCAGCTTCTTCTGTCTTTTGGGGTTCGTAAATTGCCGCAACTTCGAGAGACTCGCTACCTGGTGGAGTGGTAGCGAAGTCCGCATACTTATCAGGGGGCTGCCAAGGGCGCAATTTATCAGCGATTACTGGCAGCTAAAGGCTACGAAAAGAGTCAGAGAAGGAAGGTAAAGTCAACGACTGCATGAAACCATTGGAAGGGGTGCTTACGGATTCCTAAGCGACTGAATGGAAAAACTTGAAGCCCCTGCGACTAGAGCGGTATATGGGAAAGAAGTCCTCTTCAAGAGATAGAGTGGTCTGAGGCATTTGTTGCGGTTCCTCGACTTGAATTCGGATGGAAATAAGACGGAGTCTGGGAAAGTGTACCTGGTCGGCGAGCAGCTCGTCGATGAGGAACCAAAAGTCTTTCTCCTGAGATATCTCGCTTTCTTCGCTGTAGACGAGCTCAAAATGTGTAGCTTCGAGTAAATTCACAGGCGCAGTCGTACGCAACAGGATTGGGAGCCATCGGGCGTAGGGATTTTGACGATTCATGTTTTCGTCATAGTATACGCTGGCACAGGTGATTTGGATAATCCGCAAGCTGACCAGTTGTCGGAGGAGAGAAGAGATTTGGCCACTGGATTGCATCACTATAATTCGGTTTGTTAACGGACGATACATGGCTCAATGGGGCGCACCTGCTGAGTTGCACTCCAGCGTCTCAAGCGATTGGGCACATGCCGAGAGCAGCGGTCCCAAGTCAACGTTGGGAGGAATAGCAGAGTGAGTGTGGCGGATTGCGAGTCTTCTAAGATTGCCCAAATGTATTCTGTTCGTTGAATCGAGGGCGAAAGCAAAGCTGACAGGATCGTAATCAATTGACAGAGCCCGAAGGTGACACCTCTGAGCTCCAGCGATACTATCGGTGGGCGAGCTCATCCAACTGTTGTTCCAAATTATGGACAGGGATAATGACTCCAGCGCAGGGCTCCTTAAGGAGACCCATTGGATGGGAGTGCCCGATAAGGAAAGGGATGTGAGGGTTGGTGAACGCGAGAGCTTCTCGAGGGCGGATTGCACAGCGGGTAACCTCGGCAGATCTATTCTCCAGTGTGAGGGTACCGTGATCAGACTGAAAGAATGAAGTGGGAGTGAGCCCAGTAGCCCCAATATGTCAGATAAGAGGTGGGGATTTTCGTGGTCCAGGTCCAACCCGTAACCCATGTCGACGGTCACAGACTTGACGTGCCTGAGCAGCGAAGGAGTACTCTTGAAGCATTGCAGGAGGTCCTCAAGACGATGAAGATACGCAAAATCAACGAGTACTTCAGAGAAAAGTAACTCTTGACAGTAGGCACAAATTTGTGAAGATGAAAGGGAAGCAGTGGCCAGGCTCTGAGTGTCACCTCGCAACTGCTCAATGACGCTGCGTACAAGTTCGGCCGGAAGTCTGGGCTCCGTCATCGCCTGTAAGAGCACTTTTGGCGTTAGAGGTGAGCAAGAGGTGTCAACACATGCATGCCTACCGTATGTAGCTTTTGATCGTCCTTGTACCGTTCAAGAGAACCAGCGAGCACCCAGATCTTGCGCTGACTAAGCATATGTTAAGCCAAACAAATACGATGGCCAAATTGAAGGGCTTTTATTCAAGGAGTTCCTATATTCCACCTCAGCGGGCATCGCTCGTTTCAGTGAGGTACGTGGCCGTATTTTCCCCCCGTGAAGTCCTGAATAATAAAGCAGCGTTACGCGAGATGGGACTCCTACAGGCAAGAAGCCAATACTATCCCTCACCACATGTTCGTACCCACCACTCGATCGTACAATTGATGGGATTTGGCAGCGAAATTGATCGCACTCCCAAATATGGGTATCCCCTGGCGAAATGTCAACCTCTGTTTGAGCCCCTCGCTCATCGAAATTGCAACTTATTTTGTGATAAATGGCCTCTGAAGATACTCAAGTAGGTAAGTTTCAATTTGCATGGCCTCCCGAGCTTTGGGAGGGGAGATCCGATTGAGTGGTCTGTACGAACATATGGTGTGGGATAGTATCGTCCAGTTCAAAGGGCCACCACCGGAAGTTACCGACACCCCATGCCCCCTAAATTCGAAAGAGGATGTACCGAAGCAGTCAAAGTTAAAACCGGTTTGATTGCTCGAAAATCTGAAACGTATTGAAAAAAGTGTACCATACCGGTCGGTACGTCAACTTTGAACTCCCCTAATGGCGTCCAACCTTGCGAGACACAATATGTATGATCTCTCCAGCCCCAGCCAACAACAATGTCACATGAGAGGAGAACAGGGGACGATTGCGAGGGACGAGGAACGAAGGCCTAAGAACAGAACAGCGATCATTGACGCCAGAGATCACGTGTGTCAGATGATTGCATCAAAACGCGAAAGAGGCCCCCCTACATTGGTAGCCGAGTCAAAATGACTCGGAATCGTTTCTTGATTTTGATAATGTAGTTTCCCTGATACTCTGAACCACGTCGCTCGTGTGAGTTCACTGGGGTTTTGCCCACAACAAGGTGCATTTGTATGGTACACAATATATACATTCAATCTAAGCTACATTATTCGAACAAATACAATACATACTGTACAGGGGGGTATCTCAATAAGTTACTAGGTCCGTCCGAGAACACATATTCGACATTCGCGAGTCCAAGTATACGCCTGAACAGTCCCAGGGACATCTTCAATCGTCTTTGGTTCCACAGACCAATGCAGACCTCCCGTCACCAGGCCTATCCGTCTCTTCCTCGACCCAAGCATCCGAACCATATCCTTCTCGTTCGTGTTGCAGTGTTGGAGGTGGAGCTTTGAAAGCTGTGGAAGCAGCTTCTCTCCGCGCGACGAATGTGTAAGTGCATTGAGCATAAAGCTGGAGACTTTGGAATCAATACGAAGCTCGGTGAGGTTCGACAGCGAAGGGAGTTTGAGCAAGTCGACAAGGCGGTTTTGGAGGAGTGAAACGACATGAAGACTGGTGAGGGTGCATTTGGACCTTGCGAGGAACGCCGAGAAGGACGCGTTGAGCTCGCCAAACTCTTGGTTGCACACCGGTAGTTGGAGGTGTTTGAGGTTGGGCATCGTCAGAGCGTTAAAGACGGGCGCCAGAATTTCTGCGTCTCGAATCTCTAGAGACTCCAGGTGGGGAATTTCCAGCGGATGGTCCATCTTCGGTAGCTGTTTCTTATCCCGTTCTTCGTCGTCGAGCAGGCCTTGCACCATCACCTCCTTGGGGCACGATGGCTGCGACAGATACCAGATTAACTGGCTCACATACGCCACATCGACTTCCACCCTGCCAAGGCGCGCCAGAGGCGCAGCATGGAGGATATCGATTCGCTGCATCTCGTCCTTGTCGTCCGTATGGTGCCAAGTACATGGCGTAAACCGTATCGAATGTAGCTTGGGAGAAGAGTATAAGAGCCGCAACAACGCGACGCGCGCCTCCTCGTCCCAGCGCCGGATGAAGCCATCCAGTGTAAACCGCTCCAGGGTCGGCAGCGGCGGTCGCTTCGTCTTCCGGTCCAGTTGACGAGCAGCCACTTTAAAGTGGCGTTTGGTGAGGTTGGTGGTAAAATGCAAGGCGAGCGTGACACGCTTCCATCGATGGCATTCAAAGACGGCCTTTTGCACGATGCTTTGGGTTCCGTGTTCGGTGTATTTGGGTCCTCGCTGTTTGGGATCTCGAGGGCATCTGCGCTGGAGGATCGAGAGGTCGAGAGGGTCGTCCTGGGATCGGTCTAACCACGTCTCGAAGATGGCTATATCCCTTGCCCTGGGGTCGACCACGCAGATGGTGGACCAGAGGGAGGGGTTGGAAATGGCCAGCGTTCGCCACTTGGAACATACGTGGGTGAGGAAGATGGGATTTCGGAGGCTTCCTTCGCGGATACCGACGCGTCCATATCTTTGCTGTGGCCTCGGCTCAGTGTCACCGTCCTCGGTGTTTGCGTCGCTACTTCTGTCCTTCCTTTCTTCGTCATCGGAATGGGTGTAGATGGCGAAGATCAAGGTGAGAACCTCGATGGGGAGTCGATGAATATGGCAAGGTCCCTGCTCTGGTGTTGGAGCGGAGAACCAGCTCCAGACGCGGGACATTGATGAAGTGACTCTAATCATGGGCGCCTTTCGGTCCGGGTATTTTGGCATAACGCTTGGACTAAGGAAATCTCAGATTTCGGAACGATGTGACCCAAAAGGTTCGGGAACATACCTTGGAGTGCAACTATGGGTTCTCAGGACGAGTCACAGTATGGATAGGAGCTGGGAATCTGAAGACGAGTCACTCGTCACGGTGGGAGTCGAAGGAGGCAAAGGGTTGCAATGGTGGTTCAGCAACCGTTTATAATAGGCCAGCGGTTGAGCATTGTCTCGGGGGACTACAAGGAAACGAATGCTGTTAGACTCTGCTGGTTGCAAGAACCAACAAAAAAGAGCCGCCCACCTGTACAAATCGTACGCTGCAGTCTTCTATTTGTTCAAGGAGAGAACAAGGTAAACTAGCAAGCCTGAGAATTCGAACAATAGGCGCGGTGATTGGGCGGCTATTTGTTCACGCGCACGGACGCGACGGATCACGAGCATGTCATAGGACCCCAGCGACAAGCAAGTGAGTGGACCATGTACAAGGATTGGATTGAGAGTATGCTAATGATAGGTTATGCAACGGGTTGTAATGTGGCAGATACTGAAAACGAAAGGAATATGCAGGGGAAGAAGAAAATGGGTGTCGAATGCAACAAATTCTATGAAACCGTTAAAACAAAAGCTCGCAATCTAGCCAGGAGCGTCATTCATCGACGATACCAAGCGCAGAGGGTTCCACTAACAGAGGTGGTTGAGAAGGGAAAGGTTCCGAATCTAGGATATCCATTGGGTCATCAGGAGTGGGGGGCTCTGATTGGTCAGTCCCAACACCAGCTGTAGACTCAGGATCTATGATGGGGGTAGGAACAGGAGAAGGTTCCTTGGACAGGTGCGACGAGACCCCAATTTCATGCTCGACGCCTTCGTCGTTCACCACCAGCACCGTCCTTCCAGTGCTCTTCAACACTGCATCGATCAGGCGAAGGACGTCTTCAGGGCTTTGGTCACCCAGAAGATCAGGTTTCGGTGGACAATCTACCATGCGAGTTTAGTGGAATGATTCGGAAAGAATAAGGAAAGGCATACCTTGAACAGTGGCGCCCTTTGCACTTTCGCCGCTACCACCCACCGTGGTATCAGCAACACCCGCATCCTCGCTGCTAGCAGCATGATGGCCACCAGTAGAAGAATCCCCATCATCCGAAGGCAATGAAGAAAGGGACGATAACGGCGACGAGGCTGGACTCGCAATGTCGAACATGGGCCCCAGTCGCTCTCTATCGTGGTCCACAACAGGCGGCCGCCAGAACAACGCAGCCTTCTTCCCAACATACACCCGACGTGAGACACCCCTCGCGTTAGCCTCTTCCATGAGCTCTTCTGGGTCCCCACCGCCACCATCTAGGTGGGTAACCTTGCAATGAGGAGCAAGATTCCACGACTCTTGGACAGCCCCAACAAACACCCGTCGACGCGCTGCTCCTTGAGCCGGCTGAGGTTGCCGTTGGTGACCTTGCACATACACATACGACACCTCATCGTCACCCAAGTCTGCAAAGCTCGTCCCAACCCTCTGCCCATCCATGTCATACACAGCAGCAAAGAAGGTGACATCGCTCGGGTTGGAAATGACATGGTTGGGTTCGGCCAGGCCAGGCGGACGGGCGGTGGGTTTGTATGTCGTCGATTTGCCTACAGGTGCACCAGTAGGCTTGGTTTGAAGCTCTGGGCGGGGTGAATCCTTTGCTCGCCGCGCCTTGTTGGTAGCACCAGGTGGCTTCGAGCTGATAAAAGTATCACCCCGCTTTCTGCAGCAATGATCGCAATTACAATCCCCTTCACAGGCGGGACAGGAGCCGTCGAAAAACTCGGCGAACGTCAAATCCGCATACCTGGTGGTACCAAAAGGTCAGCCAAAGATTCAAAGAAGCCGCAGAACTACATGCCTGAAGTGGATGCAGCGATTACAATACACCTTGTCGCACGTCTCGCATTTCATTTTCAGTTTGAAAGATTTGCCTCGACATTGATGGCAGAATGTAGCGTCAGGTCCTGTTGCCCAATCCTGTGTTTTCCTTGACGCAGGACGAATCCGAGAAGATGCGCCTGCGACTACACTGACGGGTATCGATACCACTGCACTGCGCTTTTGGACAGCTTTTGCTTTAGGCTTTGGCTGAGCAGAGTACTCGAGAGCGTTGTCTGTCAGCTTCGTGGGGGGCTTGACGTTTCGTTTGATCTTGCGTGCAGCGATACCCGGGATGACTGCAGACCCCCCACTGTGCCAGCTGCCGTCTTCCAGGTCTGAAGGGATGACGATGGGGGACATGTACGGGGATGTTGATTTGGAAGGAGGCGCCGATTTCTTCTGCTTATCGGACGACTTCTTCATACTCTTCTTCAGCGGGACTTCTGGACTCGATGATCGCGATGGCCTGGCCGACCTCGACGTCGAACCATGAGCATCTGAAGGTCGAGTGGAGTGGAGTCGACGATTTCCGGATTCCATAGCAGGACTGTTATTTCCAGTGAGGATGGCTGGATCGATGCCATTGGGCTCGTCTACTGCAGATCCTGGGCCACCGGAATGCGTGAACAAGGAGGGTTCCAACAAGGATGGGTTGACAGTCGCGAACTGGGCTTCCTCATGATTCTCCTCCGTTGGCCAAGAAGAGAGAAGCGACGCTGAGAAAATGGAACTCTCCGCCTCAAACTGGTCGTATGCAGACGAGGTTGCAGGTTCGGTATTGATCAGGGTGAGGGAGAGGTCTGTGGATGACATTGATCGGAGGGGCTGAGAAGGGCTGTCGTTGAGGAAGGCGGAGGGGCTGACGATCGAGGCGAAAGTGACCTCGGACGAGCCAGGGTGTCGGTATGGGCCAGCTTCGTTCTGAGATGAGATGCTGGTAGCAAAACTGGAGCTTGGGAGAATCTCTCCGTTCGGAAGGTCAGGTGTCGGCCTTGACCGTGAGGGAGTGACGATTGAGGATCGAGTTACGGTTGGCGAAATGCTGGGACGAGCTGGGCTGGATGTTGGGCGCTGAGGATGGCTCGCCGTTTGCCCAAAGCCTTTGCTGATGGCTGAGGAGTCTGCGAAGGTCTGTCGTCTTCGACCATTGGGGCAAAGTCTGGAGAGTCTCCCCTTTGGCTTGATGCAGCGACGGAGACAGTGTCACCCCCGAGCACTTTGCGACGCGTTCATAGACTTCCGAGAAGCCTTTCTTCGTTTCTTCTCTTGTAGTTTTTCATTCAGTTTTTCTTGGAGGTTGATTAGGGGAGGCGGCATCCTGGAGGAGTCTTCATCGTCATCCGCGTCACTGATATCTCCTGCTGAGATTCCGATGGTTTGTGTCACGTCCTCAAGCTTCGACTGCTTGCCATCAGATCCCCAGTGGTGGACTGAAATCTCATATTCGTCGTCATCCTCTTGCTTGCGCGGAGGAAGCAGAGAACGCCTCCCAGTGTCGTTTTCCTGGCAGCCAGCAAGAGCAACCTGGGCTGCTTGTTCCGCGTCCCAGTGCTCGCTTTGCACATGGCGTGTGTTCATTAAAAGCGTGAGCACGTAGAACGGGCTTTCCGCCTCATCTTGCTCGAGAAGGAGGGGGATCCTGCCGAGATCGACCTTTGAAGGGTGGGCACGAGATCGCGAAGGAGGAGGGGGTGGTGCAATGGTGGAGGAGACGATGGTTTCGGGATTCCACGGCGAGGTGAAAGCCGCTGCAACGATATCCACCATCTCTGAATTAGATCGAGGTGGCATTGAGGGCATTGAGGGCATTGTCGTTGTCCGGTCCTTGGCAGAGATTCGCGACGACGACGTGGGTATCATTGAGGTGAGAGTATCTGGGGGTCGGCTTTTCGTGTGCAATGGTCTGGGTTGAGTTTCTTCAATCTCGACGCGACGTTTCTTTGATGACACAGAGGGAATCGTTGAATGTGCAGGCGTCTTCCTCTTCAGCTTCTTACTGACTGGAGGGGTGAGATCGTGGTCGTCCCGTGCGTTGGCTTCCAGCGCTGAAGCCAACGCCTCTGCCAAGCTGTTATGATGTGCTGCCTTTGTACCCGCCGGTTTGCCTCGCATGGGGGCCGCATCCTCCTTCGAGCTCTTGCTCTCGCCCTTGGAAGGTCTCCCAAAAATACTTTCCATAGGTCTGTAGTCCTTCTTTCGCAGCCCCTTGGGCAGAGGGGGAGCTTGCACGTGAGAGAATACAAGTCTCATGGACCGCTTAGGAGACGTGGTAGTGCGAAGGTCACGATTAGCCTTGGGCTCAAATCCGGGAGGCTAAAATCATTGCATCAGTATTTGAATGTACGAGGGACAACGATACACTTACAGCACTTGCGAGGACGACAATGTCGCTATCTTCGCTAACGCTTTCGCCTTCGCCATCGGCACTGTAAACCGAGATATGATCTATGGGAGTCAATGGCGATTCTAATGGCGGTGGCGTGAACAATGGGCCATGGGTGCCCGCCCCTTCATCAATTGGCGTGACTGAGTCTGAGGAGAACTCCCCGTCGAATAAAGAATCGGCCGGTGATGTAGGAACCTATGTGCACTCTGTTGGGTGCGATCCTTGAGAGAAAATGTTCCACATACCTCGGGAGATTTCTTCTTAATATTGCGAGCAATCGGTATCACTACAACAGGGGTCGGCTTGGAGTTCATCGTTCGCAACAGTGGCACTGCGTGTTTTGGGCGCTTAGGCATATCCGTCAACAATTCAGAAACCTGTAGAGACCTTCAGCGCCACGACATATCGGAGCCGACTGTATCATACCTCTGCCTCCTCGCCGAATGATGAGTCGAGAATTCTGCTTGACCTGATACCCTATGATAAACAGTGCCTTTTAGCATCGATAACTTCGTGATCAAATGAGTCAAACGTACCTGGCTGGCCTTCTCATTAACATTGGCTGTAACCAGAACAGGCCTTGGTTTCGAAGTAGTAGTTATCCTCAACACTGGAAGCTTCGAAGACGGTCCTTGGGATCGCTGAGACACGCTTGTGCGCTTCTGAAGCGGTGATCCATATGTCTGTAGACGCCTTCAGTAACTAATGACCACAAGATACCAGTGAAAAGTCCACACATCTGGCTCTCCGTCGAATAACGAATCGATACCACTGCTTGTCGCGATCTTGGACGAGGTCCCACTGTTCAGGCCAGGCCTTGGTGCCATACTGCTGGAGCTCGCCGTCCTGGTATTCGATGTCGAGGTCTGCTGACTGCTGCTGGGTCTCGTCACGCGTCCTGCGTCGGGGTCTTTCCCATCCCAGTTACTAAGAGTGTAGCTTTTCATGGAGGATTACCCTTCAAGGGCATACGAGGCGACGCTAGACCGACGAAACGTCTGGGCCAGGTGGACGATGAGAGCATACGACCAAGTCGCGACCGCGTTTGGTCGTGGAAATGATGGGAAGTGTTACGTAACGGATGTATGTTCTCCTCGTGGCCCATGGCATTTTGTAGGGGAACGCTGAAACTTTACTAACACAAGGCACATATACCGGCTGACATACTTGAGAAAAGTCACAAAAATTCTAGGCCCCTCCAAGCAGGTTAAGACGAGCCAGGTTCACCGGGCTGGGCCCTTTCGCGCTTCAGCATCAGGTTCAATCGCATGTCTTTGATTCTTTGCAGGTTCGCGGGTCATATCTCACAGAACTTCACGCTGTAAGGTCAATTAAACACAGGTCAGATTTATATGAGTCAGTATAGTATGCTAATCACTTCAGTCAAAATGCTCCCTAGTTCCGTCATGTACGTCTATACTATAGAGCACCTAACAAACGATGCCGCCTTTTGGAACGTGCACTTGAACCAGCCCAGAATACATGAAAGGAACACCATGCTCCTTAATGGGGATGAGGGGGGCAAGGGTGCAGTTGGGCACCAAGGGGCTTGGGGATTATACCACCCCGATGCGTCAAGTAATTCAAAGCTGGACAATCAACTTACCATTTGCTTCATCGAGCCTCTCAAAGACTTGGGCGCCCAGAATAATCCCTCGACAATTTCCTCGTACTTTAGTTAGGCATGTCCAATCGACGAAGCAGCGTGACAGCTCTGCTACAGATCCCGACATGGTCAAAACTCCGCGAGTGCGAATCGGAATAAGCGCCGGTGTCCGCTTTAGTTTGGAGCTTCTCAGCGATGACTAGAATTCTTGGTATAAATATCAAGTTGAAGACGCCGCATATCTTATCAAAGGCCAAGGAGCGTAGGATCCAAGCCTTCTTAATGTAAATTTAACCCTTATCTCGTCCGCACTTGGGTGCAAGTTGGCATTGATGGTTAGCTGAGGGGGTTGAATCGCTGAGTTACCAGTTGGAAGCATGAAGAGCAAATCATTGCACATAATGAAGAGTTTGCGAGAGCAGCGTATAGCAAAAGCTCCACGATATAGGGGACAAGCGGACATCATGGAATATTGTCATGGGGAGGTGTTATACATTGGGAATCTGAAAGTATATGTCGAAAGAGCATTGGTTTCTCCAAGGTTACCATATTAGGTACGGGTAATCACTTCTTAAGCTTTGTTCAGCTTTTGGGGGTTCAGTCTTTTGGGGTTCGTATAGTTATCATGCCGCAGCTTCGAAAGGCTCGCTATCTGGCGAAGCGTCATGATAACGAAGCCTGCAGGCGCTTGTAGCACATACCTCGAATCAATAGGCCAATATATCAGGAGACTGCGATCGGGCGATTAGCGTCGCACTGGAAGTTACATCGAAACCTTGAAGCACCTGCCACTAGAGCGGTATACGGGAAAGAGATCCTGGTCAAGAGATACAGTGGCCCGCGGCATTTCTTGCACGTGCTCGACTCGAACTCGGATGGATATAAGGCGTAGTATAGGTAAACGTGCCTAGTCGGCCAGCAATTGGTCAACGAGGTGCCAAAGGTCTTTCTCCAGAAATATCTCGTCTTCTTTGTCATACACGAGTTCAAACTGCGCATCTTCGACGATCGTACGCAAGGCCCCCCCCTATCCTCAGAAAGGTTCGATCCAAAATCCCCCTTTTTCGCCGCTTATGTACACACGATTTTTGGCCGTTACCGTGAACATATGGGATCGGGTGCCCTTGATTTTGCCCCCTTTCGTGCACATTACGGATCGAACCTCGCTCCCGACGCTTGTTGGGAGAATAGGGCTTTAAGCGACCCAAAGCGCTATTTGAGCATAAAAAAGTCACCTTCGGCGGCATAATTGCTCCCCTGCGCTGTGAAATGACCACTTGAGTTGGCCGCTGTTCAGCACTTTGGTGCATTTGGGCTGGAAGAGCTCTTGCTGGGATGCAAGGCGCAAAAAACCCCTTTATTCAAAGTGCTCCAGGGCCTAATCCCTTCACCAGGTTGGGCCGTCCATACACACACCAGATCAGACATCGGTATTGACCAAGGGCGGATTGAGCGCCGCTTTGGCGCTGACGGACACACGATGGATCAGACATCGGCCATTTTTTGGACCGATTTGTACACATTAAGATCATACATCGGGGGTCTTCGGGGGGTCATTTCCGTGCACACCAGGATCGAACCTTTCTGAGGATAGGGGGGGGGCCTCGTACGCAACAGGTTAGGGAGCCACATCAGTAATACCCCATTCACTTTTTCCACCCGAGCGAGTGGAAAAAGTGCCCAAAAGCGCCGAAAAGAGGCTAAAAGTTCATAAGTGGGGGAGTGAGAAAAGATATGTCCCCTTTCGCGGAAAGTGATCTGAGAAATTGACACCAAAAGTTTCCGCAATGGCAAAAGTGCCGAAAAGTGGACAACAAGCGCCCGGCGAGCGCCAAAAAACAAGAGGGCTTTGGTGTTCCAGGCAAGCTGAGTGAGATATATTACTTCTATGTTCAAGCCAATTCAAGGGTCTAACTTGCAAAGCACTTGAGAGCCTGTGGGAACATTTCTGACCTACTTCGAGAATCGGAAAGTAGTGAAGAGCGATTTTGTCTGGTGACGGTTCGTCGGACAGTATGAAGATAGCCGTTCGACGAATATTGAGGATATCATTTTTTAAGCTAAACTCAGACCCTTCAGACATCATTTACAGGCTTTAAGAGCCCGAGGACAAGCAAAAGACGAATTTCGGAGGGTGCTCGCAGCGACGTTTGGTGTCACTTTCGCACTTTTCACTTGCCGACCTGCCGAAAGTGGAAAGTTGCCGAAAGTACGGAAGTAATGTGTCAACTTACAGCCGTTTGCAGACAGGTTTGAAAATCGCCGCGCGCAAAACAAGTCACGTGCAGGCCAAGGCTCCAGCCAAACAAACCGGATAAGGAAGCCGGCCCATTAGGCGCCCGTGGTTCTTGAGGAGTCCTGAGCCCTGGCAGCAGAAATCAGCATATGGTGCCATTTATAGATGCTAAATAGCTTATATAACTTCAGGAGGGGGTGAAGAAGTAAGCAGGGAGCTTCGAAAGTAGACCAAAGTAGTCTTTCCTCCCCTTTCCGTTGGGCATAATTCAAGGGGTCCAGGTGAGCGCCAGGGCAAATTCAGCTCCCTAGGGTATCTAAATCCTGTAATATATCGATATTAAACCTAATTTTTGAGCGTTGGCAATGGCCTTGCGCCTAGCAGGGGAGGGGACGAGGAGGGGATGAGGATTTGGCCCAGCCACGGAGGCATTAGGGGTGTGTTTGGCTGGAGCCTTGTCCGCACGTGATTTGTTTTGCGCGCGGCGATTTTCAAACCTGTCTGCAAACGGCTGTACTGATGCACTGTGCGTAATGATCCACGTTTTCATCGTAGCATGTGTTGGAACAGGCGATCTTGACATATATACCCCGCAAGCTGATCATTTGTCCGAGGATGGAAGAGATCTGATCACTGGATTGAAGCACTATAGTGAGATTTATTAATGGGTGATACATGATTCGACGGGAACGTCGCAGTCCAACGTCTCCCGGGCCAGCGATTGGGCACACACCGAGGGCATGGGTCTTATGTCAAGGTCGGCGGTAATAAGCGAGTGAGCATGGTAAATTTCAAGACTTCTAAGGTTGCTCAGGAGTATCCCGTTCGCCGGGTCCAGAACGAAAGCAAAGCTGACAGGATCATGATCCATAGAGAGCCCGAAGGTGACACTGGGCTTCAGCAATGCTATCTGTAGATGGGCTCATCCTGCTGTTGCTCCAAAGGACGGAAAGCGATAGCGACTTCAGCTTAGGGCTCCTTAGAGCGACCCATTGGGCGGGTGTGCTAAAGAAGGAGGGATGTGGGGCTTGGTAAACGCGCGAGCTTCTCCAGTGCGCTTTGCACACTGGATAGCCTCGGCAGAACCCTTCGCCAGAGCAACGGCATTGTGGTCAGGCTGAAAGACTGGAGAAGGAGTGAGCCCAGTAGCCTCAATATATCGAGTAAGAGATCGGTATTGACGTGTCTTGCAACCCCTGTACGTCGACAGTCACATGCTTAACGTGTCTGAGAAGATAAGGGCTGATCCAGAAGCCTTGCAGGAGGCTTCTCATCCAATGTAAAGGCCTATAGTCAATAAATACCTCAGTGAACAGTAACTCTTGACAGTAGGTACGAAGTTGTGAAGATGAGAGGGAAGCAGTGGCCAGGGCTCCACTGTCACCTCGCAGGTACTCGACGATGCGGCGTAGAAGCTCTGCCGGAAGCCTGGGGATCATAGCCTGCAAGGTGTATGTTTAGCACTAGGGTGAGTAAGTAATGTCGCCTCATGTGTACCGTATGTTGCTATTCAATGCTGGGTTTGTTGAATTTGGTCGTTTGGCACGAGAGCAGCTTCGGCAGGCGCCCCGCATGATGTGCTTGCAAAGCGTCGTAGCCAAACGATCCACACAAAGCCTAAAAGTCAAAAGCTTCGCGGTTAGACGGGTGCATGGGTTAGTGTGTCACTTCAGTACTACACTACCTGCCCTTTCACTGAGATTCCTGGGCTGGCAAGTTCCGACTGTCATACTAGTAGATCACGACGTCTGAGATGGGGCACAGATAGCGCTTGCAGACTGCTCTACATTTATCACACTGTTTGAACTTCGTCAAGCTGATTTTCGATTCACCAAGGGAATGAGTAATGAAGCTTGAAGCATTGATAAATAATCAGGTATCAAGAGACGATGGCTGCATTTTCGAGTATCGAAGCTCGTGTTTTGAGGTTCGCAGGTACATTAAATGGTCTGGTACATGGTTCGTAGCAAATATAGCAAATACAGCAAAAGGTAACGCAGATCAATTCATGATAGAGGCGTATGTGGCCGTTTTCCGAGATGGAGTTAAGCGCCATGATTAGTCCGAGGCGGCATTAAATAGGGGCGAAGAGTCCACGGTGCTATCTCTCTCGTTTGTCCAAGGCTCTATGCCCGCTTTCGGACGTCCAGCGACTTGCGCGAGTCGTAGCCTATCTCGTCCAAAACCTCACTGCAGACCTCCAGCCATGCTTGCCCTAGCAGCTCGAAATCACGGAGCTAGACGTTACCATGTTAGTAAGGTGCGTAGATAGGAGGGGAGAGAAGCTTACCTCGTTGAAAACCTGTGTGCTGGCCCGTGTCCACCACTTGTTGTTGTGGTGATAGAATGCTGAGAAAATCCTGCGCTCGACTAGCAACTTCTGCTTGAACATACGGTCTAGGTCCCACGTCCAGGGCACGTCACCAGGGAAGGGCAGCTGTACATTGGTCTAATGAGGTGAATCATCGATTGTTAAATGTAGGCTCGTAGATATCAATTACTGAGAAGACCCACCATGTTTACAGCCTGGTCCCCGTCACAGCCAAGAATGGTCGTTCCAAGGATTTTGGCGAGGAGTTGACCGCCCTGCATTGCGAGGTTGTGGCAATAGGTATTTATGACACGTTCTCCTCCTAGCCAGTTTCGGAACGCAAGAGCTGAGCCGGTGAATGTAAGCACAAAGGGGTATACAATGGAGGACAGAGAAGCTTACCATTGACGGCAGTCAGGTATTGCGTGTAGTCGATCGTTTCGTTCCAGGTGAATTGCTCGACGAAGTTGATCCCTGTCTTTTTGTTGGGTGATGATAGGTAGGCGCTATTAGTGGGGAATGAAGTCTTGATGATATGTTGGTTTCTGAAATAAACGAGATCAGGATCACTCAGATAGGCAGGAAGAAGAAGCACCGACCTAAACGGCACGTAGAGGACCGCACAAGGCCTCTTCACGTATAGCCATTTGTGACAACTCTATCGGGGGTCCGAGTAAGTGAACGATCGTCGAAACGGCAAGCTAAAGTTACTCACCGATACCCAAAAGTCTGGTTGAATCGCGCTGAGGTTAATGTCAAGTTCGTGCCCAATGGAGTGGGCAGCGTCGACGAGCGTCCAGATACCCTCATCCTTACACATCTGAACCATCTCTTGCCATGGCATCAACACACCAGGGGTTGAAACGATGCTTTCGATAATGCAGATGCGCTTGTTTCGAGAGCCGACCTGGACCTGACTTGATTTCAGGAAGGCAGCGAATTTGGCGAGGATTTCGTCGTGGGAAAGGGGGAACCTGATATCGAGGTTCGCGAGTTTAGGATGAGGGGGAGTTGCGGCAAGGCATTGCACAGTCGAAGATACGGCCATGTAAGAGGTGCTCACTGTTGACGATAAGTGAATAAGTTAGGAGCTAATCCAACGGATGGTTAAAGTAACGAACGGGTGATTATCATATCGCCCTCATTCCAATGGAAGTTTCGGAGGACTGTGTTGATCGCCAATGTGACATTTGACACAAGCACAACTTCGTCTGTCTGGGCGCCAACCATCGCTGCGATCTGCTGCCTTGTTTTTACAAGGAGGGGCTTGTACTCCAGAAGATGGAAGCGATCAGGGTTCGCTTCGATGCGACGTCCTAGCTGTTGAGCAGCATCCATCACGATTTTGGGAGTAGCGCCATAGGATCCTAGATGCGGACGAGTTAAACACTATCGATCAAAAGACAGGCGCCTATACTAACCGCTGTTAAGGTTGGTGTGCGTCGGGTCGATAGAGAAGAAAGGTAGCAGAGCCTTGCCAAATTGAGGTGGTGGGCTGTTGAAAACGCTGGTGGAGTCCTCGTCAAGATAGCTAAAGTTGTGAGCCATTGCAGAGGAGGATCGGTGGGTATGCGGAGTCGCGTTGGTTCCTTAATCGATGCTTCTAGCTTGAGGTTTTAAGTACTTCCTGATTCGCATTCCGACGGAGACTAGATCAAACATGGTGAGCCGACCTACCATACCAGGACCGAGTACATCCAATTCTTTTGAGCCCGAAAGGAAATCACACCTGATCCCAGAGTACGCAAATAGATTGAATTGGGCGCCTTGTGGAAGATTCCCGTCTCCGCCGGTGGGCTCCTCACTGAGCAGCAGATAGTCAGTGGCAACATATGCTTTGAAGGGACCAGTGATCGCCCCGACAATTTGACGGAGCGCTTCGGTCCCCGAGGTGCGGATTCAGGTTGACACCTGAGGTTGGATAATCCTCATCTAGAAGGAGATGAAGACTCCAGGAAGTTCCCAAAGCGCAGTTATCGAGCCTTATCCTCTGTCAAGTAGAGATGCAAAGCAGCGAGCCAAGCTGCCTTAGTGGCACAGGCCGTAAGAATGGCTTTTCTCGATAGCGTAAAAGAAGTGGAAAACAGGGAGATAGGTCAGCAAGACCGGGCTTCGAAGTGCGACTCGGAGTCGTGTGGTTTCGACCTGGGAGAAGTCGTGCAGGTCAAGAAGAAGCAGTACAGTCAGAGTTGATTGTGCTGCTCTTGAAATCAACTCTTGTGGGGTTAACAGGCCCAGATAAAGGTGAAAGCCTTCAAACCGAGGTCCCGGGAGCGGAAACCGAAGCAACCAGATCGCGACGTAGGAGTCAATGATTGCCTGCAGCAGCCAATTTCCAGGTAGGGCCCTACGCTGGGTTTTTACCCAGGAACAGCGGCTGCGTCATGCCGACGATGCTGCCAGAGACTCAGGTTTGCATGCACAAATGTGCACGATGATGAGAGCAAAGCGCATAACCGGAGCGCCCGGTGGGTGGCATTCGGAGTTGGAAGTTGTCTGTTTGTTTTTTGGACGGAGATTGAAAGCTTGGTTTCCAGATTCCCCTCCACACAGTCAGGTGCGTTTTGAATTCTAACCTCCATCACCTGTAGTAATGGCATGCATTTTCAGCCTCAGAAAGTGCTTAGGGCCTGAGGTATGCATGCACACAACAGCGGGGGCATAGAGCTAACCGTAACCCTCAGGTTGTGTTCACCGTACAAACTCGAATCTCGACATTGTAGCAATGAGCTATGCCCGTGCCACAAAGGGCACTCTCAGAGCTCTCTCGTTTGGGTCTCGACGATGCCAGTATAGCACTGCGCGTCCTGACCCATTCAAGCTCGTGGAACCACAGCTCAATGAGCTTCGCACATCTTTGCTGTCACTCCTTGGCTCGGGCCACGCAGCCATCAGCGAAGTGACAAAATATTACTTTCAGCATCGAGCGAAGCACGTTCGCCCCGTGATTGTGCTTCTATTGTCACAGGCAACAAACGGGCTCGGTTCGGATTGGAGCAAGAAGCTGTGGGAAGCACAGAACGCTGGAGGAGGTGGACTGGCCTCCGAACTGGACGAACCCTTGACGCGTCCTGACGTCCTTAACGACTGGAATCCATCTATGCCAGATGGAACGTCGCCATTCACATCTGCTTTCCCCCTGGAACCCCTAAAGCCGCATAGGCATCCGCCTGTGTCACCCCAGCACCTTCCAGTGCACCCACCATCTTTGCATTTGCCACCATACGTCTTGCCGACCCAGATGCGACTAGCCCAAATCGTCGAGATGTTGCATACCGCGTCTTTGCTGCACGACGACGTGATTGATGAATCGGCACTGAGACGTGGTGCACCGTCTGCCCCTGCTGCGTTCGACAACAAGCAGTCGGTGCTCGGAGGAAACTTTGTTCTTGGCCGAGCATCTGCCGCATTATCTCGTCTTGGTGACGAAGAAGTCACTCAGCTGATTGCGAGTGTCATTTCCAACCTGGTCGAAGGGGAGATCCTGCAGCTCAAGGAGATTCGCCTGGATGGCAGCCCAGAAATAGCGCACCAGACGCGTCAAAACGCCTGGAACATCTACCTCCACAAGACGTACCTCAAGACAGCCAGTCTCATGGCGAAAGGTGCGCGCTCAGCAGTTGTCCTGGGAGGGTGCAAGGAGGGGGAGATCTGGAAGGAGATCGCGTATGCGTATGGCCGGAATCTCGGAATTGCATTTCAATTGGTGGACGATGTGCTCGACTACGAGTCGGCCTCTGCAACACTAGGGAAACCAGGAGGCGCGGACTTGGAGTTGGGCCTGGCGACAGGTCCTGCGCTGTATGCATGGGAGGAATACCCCGAGATCGGAGAGCTGATCTGTCGCAAGTTTGAGCAGCCTGGTGACGTCGAGAGGGTACGTGATTTCATGAAAGTCTGGAGAATTGTATTGTGCTGATATCCGGGTTTCCAGGCTCGTGCCCTTGTTCTTCGATCTTCGGGTGTAGAGAGGACGAAATCCCTGGCAGAGGACTATGCAACAAAAGCCAGAGAAGTCCTGCAAGAGCTCCCGGACAGCGACGCCAAATCTGCTCTCGAAGTCCTTACCCAGCGTGTGGTGGGACGTCGGTCATGACCCTCCTCCCCTATCTGTACCGTAGCTCTCCATCTAATGCCATTCTAATCAGGCCACCAGCCGTCGACACAATTCGCACTACGGCACTGCTTCGTGCTCTAATGCCTGAGGCCGTCGTGTTGCGACGCCATGATCTGCATTCAACCATCAGCCCCCTTCAAGTGCCCAAGTCGAAATGTTTGACCTTCGAGCGCCAGTGTGTAACCTGGGCACCCGACAACCCCAGTAATACGGCACCATCAGCTAGCGTATCCACATGAACACTGATACGGATGCTGAAATGCCGAATATTTCTTGGCCACCCCCAAGACCATGTTCGTTTTGCCTGTTCTCCAGGGCATTGAGGCTGGAGTTGGTATGTTTTGGATTCTATCTCACCTCCTAAGAACGATGTCATGGCTACTCTCTCTCCCTAACTTATCTTCTTCAACCTTGACCATGACAATCTACAGACCTTCAAGAATCAAGGATGTTTCATCATCAGATGGGCTTGACTTTTTCTTGATGATATTTGTGATGCCGGGTGACGATATTGATTGATCTCCTTCTTGGGGCGTATATATCAGCCTCGAGAAAGGTTGTTGGATCTTCAGCCGTGCTCGACACCCCCTCGACCTCCCCCTCACTTACGCTGAGCGTCGCAGCTGTGCTGCCCATTATCCCTTTGATCAGGAATATCTCACAATGGCCATGCCTTACAAGCACACCAACCAATCCTCGGTCGAGTCCTTCGCCTCGGACGAAACTCACGTAGATAATGAGCTGCAGAGCAGCCTCCCCGTTATGATGGAGGAGGACGGTAAGTTTTCTTCAACCCCCGCTTCCTTGATCCAAATATGCTAATGGAATGCGAAGGTCGTGCCGCGCCCATGGCACCGCACTTCATTGCTCCTCTGTAAGTCGCGTTTTTCCAGGAAGCGCTCACTGGACTAATCATCTTTCAGTCCTGCTTTGCCCCGTCTCCAGGTCCCCAGCTTCCCGGAATCTCCCTTCAACAACACCTCCGCCTACCTCGACAGCAAGTCCGCCATTGACCTTGACTCTGGCTGGAGGCGTCGCCAGGCTGTCACCCGTGGTGAGAAGCGCAAGGTCAAGCTGACCCACGGCAACTTTGTTGCTGAGTACCGTGTCCCCACTGCCATCCACAATGCTATGGAGAAGAAGTACACCTTCACCAGGTCTACTGAATTCACGTACGTTCTCTGTCTTCCTGGTAATCCCGCATCAATTCTTATCTATGTGCAACATTAGCCACATGCGCTACACCGCTGCCACTTGCGACCCTGACGACTTCACCGCCGAGAACGGCTGGAACCTCCGCACCAGGATGTACAACCGCGAGACCGAGCTCTTGATTGCCGTCACCTCTTACAATGAGGACAAGGCTCTCTACGCTCGTACCCTCCATGGTGTCATGCTCAACATCCGTGACATCTGCAAGACCCAGAAGTCCAAGTACTGGCGTGGTTGCGCTGAGGAGGGTAGCCCTGCCTGGCAAAAGATCACCGTCGCCTTGGTCATCGACGGCCTCGAGAACATGGACAAGGATGTTTTGGACATCCTCGCCACCGTCGGTGTCTACCAGGACGGCATCATGAAGAAGAAGGTTGATGGAAAGGAGACCGTTGCCCACATCTTCGAGGTTAGCTTTGATCTCATCTTCTGTTGTTAGGAGGGTTTCAGCTGACATCAAACAATCCAGTACACCACCCAGCTCTCTGTCGATGCTAAGCCCCAGCTCGTCCTCCCCCAGGAGAAGGATGATGGCTCCAACTTGGTCCCCGTTCAGATCATCCTCGTCGTCAAGGCTAAGAACCAGAAGAAGATCAACTCCCACCGATGGCTCTTCAACGCCATTGGCCGTCAGTTGAGCGTGCGTTTATCCCTGCCTGATCCTTCAGCATGCTGGTACTGAAATTTACATTTAGCCCGAAATCTGCGTCCTCATCGACGCTGGCACCAAGCCCGGCCACAAGTCCATCTACCACCTCTGGGAGGCTTTCTACAACGACGAGAACCTCGGTGGTTGCGCCGGCGAGATCTACGCCATGGGTGGCAAGCGCCTCTTGAACCCCCTCGTTGCTGCTCAGAACTTCGAGTACAAGATGTCCAACATCCTCGACAAGCCCTTCGAGAGCGCCTTTGGCTACGTCTCCGTCCTCCCCGGTGCCTTCAGCGCCTACCGCTACCGTGCCATCCAGGGTCGTCCCCTCGAGCAGTACTTCCACGGTGACCACTCCTTGGCCACCCGTCTCGGTGATAAGGGCATCAACGGCATGTCCATCTTCCAGAAGAACATGTTCTTGGCTGAGGACCGTATCCTCTGCTTCGAGCTCATGGCCAAGAAGGGCGAGAAGTGGACCCTTGGCTACGTCAAGGACAGCAAGGCTGAGACCGATGTCCCCGAGTCTGCCCCTGAGCTCATTGGTCAGCGCCGCCGCTGGCTCAACGGCTCTTTCGCTGCCTCCATCTACGCCCTCGTCAACTTCTGGCGCGTGTACCAGTCCGGCCACAACTTCATCCGCATCTTCTTCTTCCACATCCAGGCCTTGGTATGTCTGTTTTATCACTTGACAAGACTCATTGCTAACCGTTACGCCCTAGTTCAACGCCTTCTCCCTCTTCTTCTCCTGGTTCGCTCTTGCCAACCTCTGGTTGACCTTCAGCATCATCATTGATCTCCTCCCCGCCAACATCCCCGGAGCTCCCCTCGAGTTCTTCCACTGGTTCCATGCTGGCTTGAAGTATGTCTACCTCGGCTTCCTCATGATGCAGTTCATCCTCGCTCTCGGCAACCGCCCCAAGTCTGAGCGCATTGCATACAAGGTTTCCTTCGTGTACGTAGGCCATCGTTGATCGTATCATCCATCGTACTGAGTTTCTCCCTAGCGTCTTCTCCGCCCTGTCGCTGTACCTCATCTTCTCCTCCCTCTGGTTGACTGCCTCCTCCTTCAAGAACCTCGGTGCTGACATCGCTCGCAAGAACTACAAGAACACCTTCGAGGCCGTCAAGGGTATGTTCGACACCCCCATTGGCCCTCTCACCGCTGCCATCGTGTCGACCTTCGGTATCTACCTTATCGGTTCCATCCTCTACCTCGACCCCTGGCACATGGCCACCTCGTTCTTCCAGTACTTCATCCTCGCCCCCTGCTTCACCAACATCCTCAACGTCTATGCTTTCTGCAACTTGCACGATGTTTCCTGGGGTACCAAGGGCAGCGACAACCGTTGACATCCTCCCCTCCGTCAAGTCCAAGGCCGCTTTGGGATCCGACGAGGTTGTCGTTGAGGAGAACACCAACACCCAGGAGGACATTGACCACTTCTTCAAGGAGACCGTTGTCCGTGCCCTTGCCAAGGTCGAGGTTTCCGAGGCTCGTGAGCAGTCCACCATGGAAGATGACAACAAGACCTTCCGCACCCACCTCGTCTCCGCATGGCTCCTCACCAACGGCCTCCTTGCTCTCGCCATTGGCAACATTGGAGGATTCATGAACTTCAACGACCCCAAGATCACCGCCGAGAAGATCCGGGAGTTCACCATTGCCGGTAACGACAGGCGCAATGCCTACTTTGCTTTCTTGTTGTACGCCACCTTCTTGTTGTCGATGATCCGATTCATGGGTGTAAGTCTATTTTGCTCTTGCCTGTGCAATGTCATACTGATGGGTTCCCTTGACAGTCCCTGTTCTACTGGGCAAAGCACTACATCTTCGCTTTGTGCCGCAAGAACTGAGCTGCGCTCGGTCCGTCCGCGCGCCATCGCATACTTTGTTATATCTACTGAGTTTTGCAATATATACCCCATATCGTTTCGTTTCCTCTCAACCAAAAGTGTGAACCTAAGAACTGGACCAAGGGGCCACCACCGGAAGTTACCGACACCCCATGCCCCTCACATCACCCCTTGACAGGTTCTCGGGGTCTTCCTCCTTAAAAGGAAAATAGTGGCTGTGCCCTTGCCTGTCGAAAAGCGAGAGCAAGGTGAGAGGTAGAAATTCGACAATGGATAACGAGTAAATTGCCCAAATGGCAGTAGGAAGTACTTAAGGCTCAATATCACACGATACAGACTGCAATCAACCATTGAGTGGCTGTTTGAATGGTGGTTCTGATTGTACATCGTCTGCTCTCTGCACCGACGCATTTTGGTTCATACGAATACCTTGCCGGCGCAATTAAAGTCATTTGGCACGAGCTAATTATTATTGGAGAGTAAAAAATTGCGTAACTGAGAGCTGAGCTAAACAGACACGCCATGAGCACATTCCCTGAGTGCTATCTCGTCCCACAACATCTCGAGACTCCCTAGCTTCTGAGATGGGCTATTATCGACCACAGAAGCCTTGAAATGGCTAACTGAGACATTTGAGCAGTTCATCGCCGCGGAAGCCAATCAGCTGGGGGTTCATTTCTACACGCGATACTGTCGTGATTGGGACGGCCAGGAGTGCATTTTGCTCCCTCATCTTATTTAGGGAATATTCCCGTAGAGTGATATAACTTTAGTTAGGCCCTCCGCAAGTTTTGAGAGGACAAAGGAGCACGTACTCTATCTCCTACCCACAATTTCTTTGTAGTTCAGTCGCATCTCGACTTAAGCGCCCGTCGTGCTTCCTTTTTAGGAAGCAGACCCCGAGAACCTGTTGATGTGAGGGGTAGTGTTGCCGCAAGGTGAAGTGAAGTGAAGCACCACTTCACTTCACGACGACTTCATCAGCGGGTCTTCAAACCTATCACGGTTGATGTGAAGCCCCACAGTTTGGTGACACTCCATTCCAAATTGGGCTTCTCGGTAGGTTGCTCAGCATTTCTCTAATGAGTGGTAGATGAAGGTATTCGCGCGTGCAAAGTCGACAGTAACTTAGTATCTTACTTATTTACTGAAATAGACATGATTTGGACCACAACGGCTTTGGCGTCTCGAGATTAGCAATGTCAAGATGGCTGTGACTGAGGTTTATTTCATAGGTAATCATGGCCGAGAAGGTTTGGATGAATGTCTCCGAAGTATTACAAACTATGCAAGGGGTTCAGTAACACATGTTGGCTACCCTCGTGGCAATGCGCGCTTTCCGTACTTGGCGAAAACGCCCACTCGCAGACGAGGGTTGAAGGCCGAAAAGGGACTACGTAGAGGCAAATACGGGAGAACAGCGCGTATCGTGTGCATGATATCCCGCGCAATAGACTCTGGATAAGAAGAGAAAGATAATGGATGGGGTACGGAAAAGAGGAGAGGGAGGCTCAAGCGCTTGACCAGCGCTTAACGGCGCTGCCTGTTCCTGGTGGGGCAACAGGGGTGTGGGAGTCACTTCATGATGGGAAGCGTGAAGTCTTCGCTCCACTTCATCAGCAAAATTCGAGCTCCGGTGAAGCGAAGTGAAGTGAAGTCGTGAAGTACCTTGACTTCACGGCAACACTATTTCGAAACCGGTACAAAACGCTCGGAGTGTGAAAGAAATGATGCGTCGGGCTCAGTGCCGAATTTGGATACAGGGCATTGGCAAGGAATTATACCACGTCCTTGGCTAATTTGAGCTGGTAAATGGTATCTATTGCTTAATTCCATCATATGAAATAGCTTTGTCCTGTTAGCAGAGACAACAACCTGGGCGGGGTGTGAGAGCAGGGAGGAAGCGCGAATGATGTGCCCCCCGCCATCGCAGATTTTGAAGTTCCGCCAGATTCAGCACTGTACCGAGCCTGACAAGAAGGCAAAACGATACAGTTCCTACTCATGGGAGAAAATCCCAAATCTGAAATGTATCGAAAAAACTGTACCGTACCGGTTGGTACGTCAACTTTGGACTCCCCTATTACACATCTAGTTAAGTCGTTCCATTCTTCATCACTCTCGTCTCTCCCGCAACGCGCAGAGGCTACTCACAGCACCAATGACCGGGATGCGACACAGGATTGATTCTGAGGGAATGGTGTCAGTAGGTGTTGTTTATGGTCATTCACTGCGTGCTTACTTTACTTCCAGTAGCACGCTGATCTGGTGCCCCCACACCTCGAGGGCATGGCACCCTCGCAGACTGGCCACCCGCTCCCATGTGTCCTCATCATCCTCACACCATCTCCATCGAACACGGTATGTGATGCATCTGGTGTCGTCGATATATTGCTGTACGATCCTATCCACCTCCCACTCCCTGTACTCCCGAACAGCGCTTAGAACCCTCATCTGCTCCTTCCAAAGCTGGAGCGCCTCGCATGCCTTCATAGTGTCTGCGCTCTCCCATGTGTCTGTGTTGTCGTCGTAGCCTCGCCACCGTACTCGGTACTCCTTGTTCGCCCCATGCGTTGTCTCCGCCACGATATGGTCGACGTACCATTCAACCTCGCCATACGCGTTGATGCTGGCAAATTCTGAAGTGTTTGAATTGGTCATGATGGAGTGATGTGCTCGCCAGGGCTTCGTCGTCGATGGCCTTTATGTATGAGTGCCTGTCTTGCCCACTCCACGTGTCTCAATTCAAAGCCGGTAGAGTTGTCGTCATCCTTTCGACTGATTTGGTGCTTTTCTTCGTCCTTCAATTTTGCGCTGGATAGACGCTGGCAACATCACACCCCGCACTTGGCCTTGCCTTTGTATAATATTGCACACAGCTTGTAGTCCATGCAATTGATCGATTCCGAAGTACTTCGCTTGAGAGGTTGTTTTTTTGACTTGGTGCCTTGCCAGCCCCTATATTCACAGTTTCAGTGCAGCCGTCAGCGTGTTACTTCGCTGGCATGCCCTCTGTTGTTGTTGTTGCCAAGGATCATAACGGCTACTTGTCCATATCTGCCGGTGTGAATGTTTCTTGTGGTACTTAATACACTTCTTTTCGACGGAAGCTGGTAAAGCCAGAGGCGATCGCGCATGGATGGTCACATAAGGCTGAAGGTATGTGCTAACACAATCTCTTTGTATTCAAGGGCATTGACATCAAACCTACGTATCTTAAGGAACTATGCACTATGCATTCCAGTCACAGTGATTGCTTTATTGGGCTACTGAAGGGCTATCAATAGGTTCGAAATCCTTGTCACGTCGGTGATAGATGTTGACATCCTCGCTCTCTTCGAACGGCAACACTTGGAGACGGATACAATGAGATGTGTCATGGGCTGTGACAGCTTTAGCTGCAAGAGGGAATGCTTGATGTATGGTGTCTGTTAGAGCCCTGACACGTCGTTGGAGGATCACGAAATTTGAGCGCCTGGTTGTATGTCATTATTGTTCTGGCAAGATCCCATCAGCCTTGGATAACCGTATAAGGCATCTCTAAGACTTGCGCAGTGGAATAATAACACTGCAATTGTTGTGAAAGTGCCGTCAGAAAGACCAAACTATTGCATAGTAATATAAGATACAGTCAATAGTTGTATACTTCGTAAGACTGCAGGCGGATTATAAGACCTTATAATCAGGTGCCAAAGTTACAAACTGACTGGACCCCAAGATCTCAGGCTGGCCGAAGGCATTGAGGCTTCAAGGGGCGCTACCTTCAAGCAGTCATTCTGATTGCCGCCGTGTATTCATGGAGCTGACATGAAGGCGTGATACAGGTGATTTATTATTTCTTTGAAGATTTGAGGGTCTGCGCTCCTCATAAACAACAAGTCCTGAGGTACAGTATGATAGGGGAAATTCAAAGGCTTGGATGACCAGCTGACTCCCATTGAATTTGCTGGCGAAGTCGGACAAATACAAAGCATGGGATGAAACGGGACTCCTGGCGTCAAAGGATGAACAGGAGTCGGCATTGGACCTTGAAGCTCAATGGCGAAGCCTGCCTATAACAATCCGACGACTATCCCTACTCGTGGGTCCCAGTATTTGTGGAGAGCTGCACATGTACTTTGACCTATTCTCCAGCGTCACGGATATCACGCGGAAGCATTCGGCACAAAATCGAAAGAAATACCTGATCAAGGAACGTGCAAGTATTGATAAGATGTGATTTAGACTGGAGACATTCGATCTCCTTGTGCCAATGTCAATTTACTTTCACCACAAGATCCGTCGCTTCTCAGCCATTCGGATACCCAACATTATCATTGCTTGCACATCATCAAGTCTGGTACTACTAGTTGCCCTCGTCATCGGATCCGCTGTCATATCCTCCAAACACATCGAAGCCATCACCGTCAGAAGCTTCCAAGTCGTCACTCTCTGGTAGGTTTGTTGGTTCCTCCAGTGAGCGAAAGAGTTCTTCTGTCCCTGGTACCTCCTCAGGGTGGTTGACGCTGGAAGTCAAGTTCGAACTCCCTTGGTACCGACGTTGGACCCCAGCATGACCAACGGCCAGTTTCCATTGATACCTCATGTACATGTCACGATCTACAAATCTATTCAGAAAGAAGGCGTAAGAAAATTGTCTAAATTCAACAGAGCTACGGCAGAGTGACGAACCTGTTTATGTAGTAGAAGTTCCAGATTGGTTGCTTGCCTAGCCACCGAGATGACTTGGGCCCGTCTCGCTTTCCTGCAGAAAACTGAGGGGTCAAATGTACTGCCCTGAGAACTCGGCGGGGGTCCAAAAACCCTAGCGATTCAGAGACGGTGAGCGGTTCGAAATGCAGCTTTTCGAGGCCAGGAGTCAACGGGAATCCACACAAAGTGTACCACCTCACCCATAGGAAATCGATGCGATGGGGGGTGTAATCTCTAGTACCATCGCAGAGATCTCCAACAAACATGACATTTGTATGAAAAATCCCCAGGACCTGCGCATAACGATATGGTGGGGAAGTGGAGGGCGAGCCGTGCTCATCTCTCTTGTCAGCAAGGACCATGACATTCAGCTCGGCCTTGAGGCGAATGATATCTACCTCCCGTCGTACATCGTAGGTGGTATACTTGACTTGCATGATTTGGTGGGAGTAGATTCTGTTGTTGTAGGTTACGACGCCAGCCCAATCTCCTCCCGGTTGGGGCGCTCCTGAGTTAGTTTTAGGAACTCGGGCATAGAGATGAGGGGCCAGTAGATGTTGGATTCTTGGAAGGAGAAAGCGTTTAAGCTGGGGTATAAACATCTGCGGGGAATTTCAGAATATAGCCAATCTATTTCAATGAAGGATATTTGAACCTACAGTCACAACAGGATCAAAGAGGGTTCCAGAGTTTGAAAACATCACGTTCAAGTCTTCGAAAGTCTTGCTCTCCCCAATATAATAGTTGGCTCGTGTCGGTGCATTGAGCCCTGGTACCTCCATATCGTCAGGGCTGCAGGAGGCGTCCAAGCTATCAGTGCCTCCAGATAATTCGGAGAGCCTGGACCTCATCCTGCGGAACCTAGCTTGTTGGCGAGAGATCTTTGCAAATTGCACTGAGTAATTTCGTCGATCGGTGCGTTTGTACCACATTTTTATTGCAGGGTGATTTGTCTCTCCCTAAAGGTTTGCGAAGGTCAGGATGGTAAACAATAAACAAAAGATGGGATGGCTCACGATTTCACTGGTGAAGGAGTCTGTTGTACCATAGGAGCGTATCGTCTCTGTGTAGTGGCCAAGGGCATGGTACTTTGGCGTTGAAAGGCTGAACTTTTTTTCCTGGCGTATAGCAGACTGAGAGACGACTCCATCCAGAGGTGGTCCAGGAGGTGTCACGTCAGAGAGGGGTTCTCCACCATCCGTCAGGATGCTCAGGGTAACCGCTGCAACTGTTGTCTCTCCACCTGAGCCCTGTGCTGGTTCCAATGGCATTGTAGAGTCTGAAGAGGTACCAACCTTGCTGGCAGCCCTCCTAGCTCTGGCTTGAGCCTCCCGCTGGGGCTCGACGGTGACTACACATTGACAAGTTTCTCGTTGAAACTTTCGCAACTGTGAAGCTAGCTGACTGGTGGTTTTCTCAAGCATTTCAAGTGTGAGATCATGGTGCATGCGGAGTTTTGCAAGTGCATGCCATTCGCAAAGAAGAAATAGTAGCTCCATGACGATGTCGTTATGCGGGGGTGGGAGAGGTCCTTCAAATACTGCAATGGAGCACTGTGCCTGTGTCAAAAGTTTAATCGCCCAATTAAGCAGGCTCTCGTACCTGGAGAAGATCTTTGTAGTCTCTTGCAGCCCTCCTCTTGCACTCCGACGCGTTCTTGGAAAACTTGCGTATCGTGTCGTGGCCAAAGGAGGGCATCTGTCTGTATCTTTTCGATAAGGTTCGTCAGTGGCTGTTGTTTCTGAAAATTGGGATGCAAGCAGCAGTGAAAACTCACCGCTCATCCAGTTCAGACACAAGGTCTTGTTTCCCGAAAGCTTCAAGTAAACGAAGTAGGTGGATGTAAAGCTTCTTCCACACCCCAATTTCGAACTCATGCATAAGGTCCACAACTAAACTCTGGTAAACGTTAAAGCCAAATCACCCAAGATGTGTTGTGAATGTGTTCTACAGCAGATTCTTCAGATTAGCAACTATACTTTGACCAGCTCTTGGGCGGAATGACGATACATACCTGAATAGGGAGAAGAGAGCGTGAATTCAGGGGGTCATTTACAACATTTCCTGTGACAGTGTAGCCATCCTTTATAGCCCGCAGGGCTTTCGCGATCATCTTGCGATTTTCCTTGTCGTCTACCTGTGGGTTTTCCATTCTGAATGTGATGTCTTGAGGAGTACCCATGTTGTGCACCTGGGTCTTCGGCATCAAGCAGTTTGGACATGGCAATTGCCCGTTCTGCTTGATCAAGGCAACACGAGCTCTATCCCAATGTTAGTTTAATGCGAGTTGCCGATCGGGGGCGTAACAAACATGTACTTCTCAGGATAATCTGCGGAGTAAGTAAAGATCCTAGGGAAGAACCGTCTCTCCAGGCCGTCCGAGGAGGCAATAACTAGGCCGCTTTCCATCGCGTCAAGCAAGCCCTTGTCCCCTAGCAAGATGCTCCATTGAGCATGAAACATCTCCCAACCACAGTGTGAAAGCAGGTCCTTGGGTGTGGCCTTCCCCCCATTACGGTGTCACAGGTAGTCTTTGAAGTCGTCAGAGAGCTAAAGTTAATGTTAGTGTACTTGCGGGAATAATACTGAACATTGCCAATTGACGTACACTGTCAAAATATGCAACATGTTCGCATAGTTTTAGAGAGGTCTTTGATCGCCTATACTTCGATTCGTTCCCAAAGAACATATAGCAGGGCCAAACCTTTGCAGAGCCAAAAGCTGAGAGATGTGTTTCGTCGGACCAAAACATCAATGCAATGATCACCTGCTCCAGGTTGCAACCTGGGATTGGAGGCGAATCCTGCAGCGCTTTGTGAGCCATCACGAACGCAGGTGAGTTGTACAGCTCCCCCTGTACCTGAAGGTGTTGCGTTCACAATCGTCGTTTCTGTGAGGGGTCCAGAATACCTCGCTGGGCTGGTAGTGAAATGTGGTTCCCGGAGGCATGTTCTGAATTTTCTCTTCGACGACAGAAATAATCCTGCGGTGCTGAAAAATGCCTACTTCTTGGGTTTCGATACCGGAATTCTTCATTAGTCTGTGGAAGGGTACAGGAATGGTGATGGGGGCGGAAATCCAGTTTGCATCGTCGTACCAGGGATCGCCGTCACAATCTCCATCGTCCGAATCCAAAGCCTTCAGGGTTGCTGACCAATTTGTTGAAAGGACGTCGTTGAAGGAGAAGTCATGGTTCCTTCCCAAAGCCAGGAATTTCTCGAGCTCTTTACTGGATTTATCATTCTGTCCATTCCACCACCAGTTGGCAAAGAGAAAAGAGCTCGAGTTAGGAAATGGGCCAAGAGCTTGCTGATCGATGGAAATGGGATCACAAGGATGTTGGTTTGATCCCGGAAGCGCTGTAGAGCCCAGAGAATCATCCAAGTCCTCCGCTCCGATGCTCTTTTCAGGATCCGAAGTAGGAGGATGGCTGCCATAGCACTGTCTCCACAGCAGGAATTTATTCGGTCTTGATTGCCACCATTGCTTGCGTCCAGCACCTGCTATGCTGTGGTGTATTTCTGAGAATCTGTTAGGCGCAAATCAGTAGCTTCCTGGGCCATCGTTAATATTTAGAAACGCACCTGCGCTCTTGCTTGAGGCTATGCCAGGAGGGCTATTGACGCCAGTTTTAGGAGCACCTGAAGTAGACTCTGGCTGTGGTGGAAGTAGTCAAATCGGTGCATAGAGCAAGCAGGAGGTATAACCTCTTACGGTCTAGCGCTTGTAGTGGCTCTGGAAGAGAATCATCCTCAGAGGCTGACCCTGAGTCAGTGTCGTCATGAGTGGCATTGGGGGCACTTTGAAGCCTGCATGCTCTGAATAGTCGGCGATGAGCAAGAGGCGCGTCTGGATCTTGCGCTGGCCCATAGGGCGTCAGTGGTTGTGGGCTTTCGGAAGCCGGCGTGTCGATGGACTGCAAGGGCGGCTGCATGCCTCATTAATCGAGACTCAATGACTCTGCTACAGGACACACCATATTTTCGGTGGAAGTTGTCGATACACCTGACTCTTGTGTCAGTGGTGCCTGAGTCGGACTTGCTTGAGGCTGGGACTCACCTCTCAGATCAATCCTTCAACACTTTCAAGCTTCCCAAAGTGCTTTCGTTTGACCAAGAAGCTGTGACAAATCCCTTTTGCTCGACGAGCATCGTTCCTTCTGATGAGTGTTCAAATACTGAACTGCTGTATACGTTGCGAAGCACCCATCACAGATAAAATTGTTGGCTTTCTGTGAAGGGCCTGTGGAAGCCATGTCGTGCTGGGAGGGCTGCTTGTTGTGCACCTAGTAGTGTTGACCAGCTAAGACTGTTCAAATGGGAATCAAAAAAACTTCACCAGTTTACCATCAAGTCGATTGTAACTAGCTCAAAGGTCAACATTTACCGCGATGGCTTCCAAACAGATTCGGTTGTGGAAACCGGGGAGCAACATCCGCGACCCAATGTAATAGCTTCTCAGATGCACTCGCGAGACAGGGAGTTGATGACCGAAATACACACATCGTTGCCAGGAAGAAACCACACGAAGGTAAGAAGCAGTCACGTCGTCGATCAAGTTCATTTTGCAGTAGAATCATTTTCAGGCTACCCGTAGAGTCCGTATGTGGATTTGGTGACAGTGCGAACATGCAGATAGCTGTGATGTGGAGAAAGTAAAGGAGGGGAGTTGAGAATAAAACTAAGGATCTAGTAAGCCTCTGTGATTTCGTGCAACCGATGGATGGCGCTAAAGGACGGTCAACCTCTGCCACCAATGATGTCGAGACCATGACTACTCACCTCCCCGCAACAATGGACATTGAACTGGTCGATGCATTGCAGCGCCAAATGGAAACGGATGTGCTCTTCGGTGTCACATTGAACCCCATTGATAGTATTGCAATCATAAATAGTGGGTGGTATGTGCTGAGCTGGAGCGGTTGATTGAGAACAGATGCCAGTAATAGGCGACGCCGTGTAGCACTTGCATCTGCCTCTGAACTTAAAAGGTTACCGTCTATAGGAGCACATTAGCTCACCTCGTAACCAGCTGCCGTTCTGAACCCAAGCGGAGGTGATGGCCGTCTATGCTTGAGGCGTATAAATGGACCAGAAACCTAGATGAGTAGTGCAGTCACCAAAGTACGCCGCATCTTCAGCCACAGTCACTCTCATCACCAACACACCTTATCACATTTGCCAGCCAGATCACGGCCTTGCTTCAACCATGCAAGCTCAGAAGAACGGTTCTGATGCCCTTTCCAACTTGACACTCCCGTCAGGTGGTAACCGTACCTTGCGCTCCACTACGTGGGCTGCAGGTCCAATCGCCAGGCTGCAGGCACCCCCATTGCCACAGAGACACCTTCAACAGTCGAGCATCAGTGAGTATTTGTGTTTTACTGCTCAAAAGAAAGTCAACTGATGTCGTTCAATCCGCAGGTGCGGTGGTTGCTCGCAGGGCAGATGGTGGACACGGTGCGATCGAAGCGCCTGGTGCTAACGGTCAGCCCATCTTTTCGGCTGAGCAGCTGGCGCATTGTATTGGATGTAGGAAGAGGGTGGTTGGGAAGAGGGAGGGTGACCGCAACGAGATTGTTACCATCCAGTTCGACGAAGCTCTTCATCGCGCTCAGCGAGCCCTTGATGCAAAGAAAGCTGCCCTCAGGAACACCAGAGAGGAGTTGGGAATTACCAAAGAAGAATTGAAGGAGGTTCGAGAAGAGTTGGCAGACCTGACCGAGCAGCTTGAGACAGCAAACACGAGCAAGGAACAGTACAGAAACTGGTGGATCAATGAGGTTCAGTTTACCAAATTGATCCTCAACAAAGTCCCACACCCCAACCAAGACTGGGACCTGATTCACACCTCTCAGTCACACTATCTCGGCCGTTTTTAATTTGTAGCTAGGATGCTGGCATTCAGGAAGGTTATTAATTGAATATGACACTCGTAGTAGTTGATGACAATAGAGACAAGGATGAGCAAAATTCCTAAGACGACCCAACTAGCGCTTAAGATACAACAGTAGGAACACCTCTCAAATCATCGAAAATAAATATATGACGTGCTTACAGAGGGATGACAAAAGTGATGGGCCATAGTAGATGCGGAATAAATTTGTTCTTCGAGTCTGGGTGGCCCGGGGATGAATTGTATATTGTAACTGGGCTCGGTCCGAGTGTAATGGTCAAAAGAAATTAGACATTTCGTGCTGATTGCGTGAAGGGGAGGGGGAAGGGGGAAACCCCGAAAATTGGCCTGGAAGAAGGAGCGATCTGGGAGTGTTGATCTTATCTTACATAGATTAGATTCGACTCGTTAACTCCGACTCGGATTACTCCGACTCGGACTCTCCTAGATGCATTCTAATGAGGCTATGCGATATCTACAGGATTCGTCATTCATTCGTCTTCACGACTCATACTGACTCATATGTATTCTTATCACTCATGTGACTACTTACTCAGTCCTTACACAGCACTATTATTAGTACGCTCTTTTATGTATATAAGGACGCTCGTAGCTACCCTCAATCTCTATCGTTTTAACCTACGAACTAAGTCACTTGCCTATAGCCTACAAGCTACTCGGTAAGACTCTACTCGCTAGTCGCAGTAGTGTTCTTCAGGTTATGAGCCCTGAAGCTCAGTAGATGCGCTGTAATGGCTGCTCTACAAACTTGGTTGGCGCTGTAATGGCTGCCTCCATAGACTGCTACAAGTCTGCGCTTAAGTGCTGCGACTATGCATGTCTAACCAAGTGGCTGATAGGTCGAACCTATGCCTTTACTCTGCGCTGTCATGGCAGCAGACATCTGCGCTGTAATGGCTGCAGAATGGGGCAAAGAACGCGCTGTTATGACCGCTTCTTTGATTTGTGATATACATTGCTGACGAAACTTGTTTTGACAGATCTCAACAATAAACATGTCTTCCAACGCTCTCAACAACGTCCCCATGCTCGATGGTACCAACTACATTGATTGGGCCATGCGTGCAGAGCAGTACCTCAAGATGCAACGTCTCGCGTCGTACATCGATGGTGAACGTCCCACTGAAGCCGCTTCAGATGCCACTGCGGTGGAGAAGCTGGCTCAGGAGGAGAAGATCAAGAAGTGGGACGAAGATGACGATCAGGCCATGGGAGCCCTCCTTCTTCGCATGAACAAAAACGTTTGCGCCCAAGTCAAGGGTGCGAATACGTTGAGTGCGTTATGGGATGGGCTCAAGGAGCTTTACGGGTCCCCAGGACTTGCGGCGATTTTCGCGTACTTCAAGCTTGCGATCCAGTTCCGTATCGGGAACGGAGATCCTCGCCCCGCGATCGCTGAGCTCCAGAACCACCTTGGTCAACTCGCTCAGAACGAGGTCAAGATCGATGCATTCATCGAGGCCATGATCTTGATCTGCAGCCTCCCTTCCAAGTACGACAACACCGTCGCCATCCTCCTTAACAACAAAAAGGAGGCTCTCACCTTCGACGCTGTCGTCAAGGCCATCACGGCCGAGTACGATCGCGTCGCCAACCCGGCTACCCTCAACAAGTTCACTGGCATCAAGAGGAATGGGGGGAACCCTAATTTCCGCCAGCAGCAACAAGGGCAGCAGAAGGATTCCGGCAACTCAGGTAATCAAAACTCGGGTTCTTCCCAGAACAAAGGGAAGAAGCGCGGATCCAAGGGTGGTAACAAGAAGAAGGAGAAGGAAAGGAAGTCGCAAGGTCAACGCTCCCACATGGTCAATGCCGCCTTCTTAGGCGACCATCTCGTCTCTCTCGCTCCTCAGGAGCATGTGCCTCCCCAGGCCAAGGTCTCGGTTCTTTCCTTCGTGAAAACCGGACCCTCTATCGTCCAACGTCCCGTCGATCTCACTCCATCCACTCATCTCCCTGCTTCGGCTGCCAAAGCCAAAGCTAATCCGTCCACTGAAACCTCGTGCTACCCGGACGTGGAACGCGCCAGGAAGAACTGCGGTAAGCTCGATTTACCCAAAACCGCCCGTCACCTCAAAGCATTCGAGGAGGCGGATAAGCGGAAACGAGCTCTTATTGACCGTATCAGTTCCCCCAGGCCCTCCAAACGTCAACGGTCCCTCGAGCCTTCCGACCAACCTGAGGTGCATGAGACCAGCTTGTCTCTGCACCGACTCCCATCTCCCCACTGGCACAAGGTGGATCTGGAGAAGGGGTCGACGTTCCCCAACCAACCATGGTGCATCAACTTGGATTGCCCATGGAAGGGGACGGCTCACAAGCACTGGACGGACTCTCTGACACCGATGCCTTGGGGGAAGATGACGACTCCGTCTCCCTCGGCGATGAAGCCGAGCCCCCAGCACTCGAAAGTTTGGACGCGATTGAAGACTCGCTCTTCGGATCTCCCAAGACAGTCTGGGAGAGGATCCGCGACGGAGAACTGGAGGACCCGCTCCACCCCGACGACGAAGTCTCCGACTGGGGCTCCGACGACGGGATGGGAAGCGAACCTTCAGGTGGTAATGGACCAGATCGCCTTTCAGATGCAAAACCATCCGTCTACTTACCGGACTGGAACGCTCTGAGGACTGGGCACTTCGACGACGATAAGTACGTCACTCTCGTTTCTACCAGGAAACACTTGGCTAACTCATCGCCTCCACAGCCTCTTCAATTAGATTTTGATAGCTTGGACGATGATGTATACCTAGAGTTATGCTGCGCAATAAACTCTCTTGTTTCGATTAATGATTCTTCGAACATGTCCAAGTGTAAAGATGCGCAATGCACTTCCTGTAAGAAATTTGAGACATCCATACATTGGATGATGGACTCTGGGGCATCAATGCACGTTACCCCCCCCTCGAAAGAGGACTTGTTCGATTACAAAGTTGTTAAGAACAGTCCATCGGTTAACACCGCTTCCAAGGTACTACCTTGTCCATAAAAGGAATTGGGAAGCTTCGAGTACAGCACACTATCAAGGGTGCTGATGGTAACGATCGAGACGTGGTATCTATCATCGAACCAGTCTATCACATCCCCAATCTATCGACTTGATTGTTCTCTATGGGAACTTTCTTGAGTCAACCCAATACTACTCTTTGGGGTGATTCCCTATCCATGGGTATCAACGATTCTGATGGGAGAAATCTCATTAAGGGTCATACACTTCATCCGGACGACACGATCTATTGGGTATCTGTAAAGAACTCCGACGGATCGCCGATGCAAGTGAAGAAGGTCTCTGGACCGCCTGTCGATTACGAGGTCATGCATAAGCGCTTTGGTCATCCATCGCGGGAAGTGCTCAAACGAGCCAAAAAGCATACCACGAACTTCCCATCTATGGTGGAAATTCCCAAACATGAACCTTTGTGCCGTGGTTGCGCACAAGGGAAGATGTCACTTGAGCCATTCCCGGCTTCAAGCAAGCGTGCGAAGCGCCGATTCCAGAAGATCCATTCGGATCTGAAAGAATTCTCCGTCGAGTCATACCACAAATTCAAACATTTCATCTCATTCTTTGATGATTGCACAAGCCGTGCGTCATGCGTCTGTCTCCGAACCAAAGCCGGGTCCGTACAAGCAATCAAGGACTTTGTCGCGATGGTCGAGACCCAATACAAAGAAAAGATCGAAGAATGGCAGGTGGATGGTGGTGGAGAATTCATCAACGATGAACTGAAAAGTTTCTTCAAATCAAAAGGAATCAAATTATCAATTAGCGCTCCGTATATGCATCAGCAGAACGGACGCACTGAGCGCTTCAATCGCACTATCATGGAGAAGGCTGAGTCAATGCGTCACGACGCTTGCCTATCTCCATCATGGTGGGAATTTTCCATTCTATATGCTGTTTACGTGTATAACCGAACACCTATGAGGCGTCTTGGTTGGATTACTCCACACGAAGCTGTAGAAGGAGAAGCTCCAGACGTCTCTAAATTGAGAGTCTTTGGATGCGGTGCCTGGGTGTATATTCCCAAGGAACAACGATCTAACAAGCTCCTTCCACGGTCGGAGTACATGATCTTCCTAGGATTCCCAGAAGGCATGAAGGCGTATCTATTCATGAGATCGCCAAGGAATGTTCTATTCAAAGCGACTACTGCTCGCTTCGATGAACTTCACTTCCCAAGGTGTCCTGATGCCAAACCACCTCAAGACCAACCACGAGTTGAAGACTACCCACCTTCCTCGTTTGGCAATGATGGATCTCCATCTGAATCTGGAGATGATGATGACGACGATGATTTCCTTCCCTCGTCCATCCCCAAACTCCCAAACCCCTAAAAGAGGTAGCGGTCCTGATCGTGACGATGATCGGAACGTTGGTGAACCACCAGCTGACCAGCACCCGCCAAACCCTGCGCCGGGAAATCCTCCAGGTGATGCACCTAGGAGATCTACGCGGGATCGGACTCAAACCAAGCCTCAGCCTGGCGATGTCTACGGAAATAAAACTCCGACAGAAAAGCATCAGACGGATAGGAGAAAAGCACTTGATAAAGATGACAGACGGCCATCTGGATCTAATCAAGGTGCTGAAAGCAGAGAAAAAGGTGTTCCCGCGCCAATACCTGCTACTCCAGTGTCCGAAAGTGACTCTGATTCAACTTTTGACATACCTGAGGACTTAGAACGCTTAGCGCGTGAAGGGGGAGTTAACTTTATGCATTTCTTGCTTTCTAAAGCAGTTTTGCCTCCAGTTCCTTCTGTCGATAGCGCTCCACGCGAGTGGACGTTTAAAGACATCTTGCGGATGCCACCGCAGGAGAAGAAAGGATGGATTGATGCTTGCAAAGATGAGTTAAAGGCACTCTCTGAATGCGAAGTATTCGAAATGGTCGATCTTCCCAAAGGTCGCAAAGCAATCACCAATTGCTGGGTATTCGACGTCAAATCTGACGGTCGTAAACGCGCCCGACTTGTTGCCAAGGGTTTCCAAGAAATCGAAGGCATTGACTACAACGAGATTTTCTCACCGGTGGTTCGCTTCAAATCAGTCCGAACCATGTTAGCCATCACGGCTCTCAAGGATTGGTATATCACCGGAGTCGATGTCAAGACTGCATTCCTCTATGGGAAACTAGATGAGGAGATCTATATGCGTCAACCCGAAGGCTTTGTCATCAAGGGCAAAGAGCACAAGGTGTACTGGCTCCTTCGTGCTATCTATGGTCTGAAGCAAGTGTCCCGTGCATGGTACATGGAACTTGCAAAGTCGATGAAGATTCTTGGCTTCAAACGACTATCGACCGATACCGGGATCTTCATCCTTCAGGATGGACATGGTGGCTTTGTCATCATGATTGCCTACGTCGATGATCTCATCTTCGCGGGTCCTAACAAGAGACTTGTTAATGCCAAGAAAGAGGCGTTCAAGCTCAAGTGGGAATGTCGAGACTTCGAAAATCCAACCGAGTTCTTACGAATGAGGATCAGACGTGACAGACAAAATATCCGTCTGGACCAATCTGCCTACCTTGGCACAGTCCTGGAACGTTTTGATATGATGGATTGCCGACCGGCACCTACACCTATGGTCGAGGGTTATAGACCTCTCGAACATACTGGACCTGTCGATACTAAACGACGCCACTACTTCCAGTCAATCATTGGATCTCTGCTCTACTTGATGCTGGGCACTCGCCCAGATATCGCCTACGCTGTTGTTAAGCTGTCTCAATTTGCAGCTAATCCCTCCAAGGAACACATCAGCAAGGCAAAGTACATATGCAGATATCTCCGAGGAACTATGGACTACGCTCTGGTTCTTGATAGCGCATCTCAAAATGGATTGATCGCCTACTCGGACTCTGATCACGCCGCAGATCTGGTCAAACGCCGATCCACAACTGGAAACATGGTGATGTTGGCAAGCGCTAGCATTAGCTGGATTTCACATGCTCAAAAGACAGTTGCTAATTCCTCCACCGAAGCCGAGTACATGGCTGTGTCTGACTGTAGTCGACAGGTGATGTGGTTCAAGCACATGTTCAAAGAGCTTGGCATGCCGATCATTGTACCAATCCCTATCTGTTCCGACAATAATGGTGCTATCTTCATCAGCAACAATCCTATTCAGGAACGTCACATGAAACACATCGATGTCAAGTTTCACTACATCCGTGAACTCATCGAGAATGGAGACATCGAAGTCGTGCGAGTCGATACCAACGACAATATTGCTGACATCTTCACCAAACCGTTGGGACGAGTGAAGTTTGAACACTTCAGGGGATTGCTAGGACTTGAGTTCTACTCGTCTTAGTCCAATGAGTACACTTGTTAGGAGATGCACTCATTGAGGGGGAGTGTTGATCTTATCTTACATAGATTAGATTCGACTCGTTAACTCCGACTCGGACTCTCCTAGATACATTCTAATGAGGCTATGCGATATCTACAGGATTCGTCATTCATTCGTCTTCACGACTCATACTGACTCATATGTATTCTTATCACTCATGTGACTACTTACTCAGTCCTTACACAGCACTATTATTAGTATGCTCTTTTATGTATATAAGGACGCTCGTAGCTACCTCAATCTCTATCGTTTTAACCTACGAACTAAGTCACTTGCCTATAGCCTACAAGCTACTCGGTAAGACTCTACTCGCTAGTCGCAGTAGTGTTCTTCAGGGAGGTGTAAATCTTTGATGTAATATACTACCATATCCCCTAATCCTAAATCTGAAAGAATCGCGAAGATTGTCACCCAAGTTATTGAGAACGGGGGCTTACAAGATGTCAATTTCCTGGGAAAAGGGGCTTGATTTCCTGATTTGGCACCAAAAAGGCGATTTTATGCGACCTCGTTCTCAATAACTTGGGTGACGATCTTCGTGATTCTTTCAGATTTAGGATTAGGGGATATGGTAGTATATTACATCAAAAATTTACACCTCCCAGATCGCTCCTTCTTCCGGGCCAATTTTCGGGTTTTCCCCCTTCCCCCTCCCCTTCACGCAAACAGCACGAAATGTCCAGTTTCTTTTGACCATTATACTCGAATCGAGCCCAGTTACAATATACAACTCATCCCCGGGCCACCCAGACTCGAAGAACAAATTTATTCCGCAATCTACTATGGCCCATCACTTTGTCATCCCATTGTAAGTGGCAGAACGGATTGGGGGGCGATACCGCACCAAGTGGCATTGGTCTTGCAAGCTGAGTGACCTCGATGAGGTATCAGCACGGGCGCATCATGTTGCAAGCCATTGTCCCATCGTCACGGTCGTTCTTGACGAAGACCTCGTTAACCTGCGATTCCAACTCCTTCCTATCTGGAGCTGGAACTTGAACAAAAAGACCATCGACACGCGATTCCAGCTCCCTCATATCGACGGCGGTCTGGATGTTTTCGAGGTGGGTCATATCTGGAATTAAAAGAGAAGCAGACTGCCCAAGCTTGCGGGCCAGAGTGGGCATCACTAGAGTAAAAGCGGTATCAGAGATGCCAATGGGGAAGCGCAGCGTGCAACGTATACGGACCTTGCATGACAACCTCTTCCGTCTCAGCATTCTGGGCATGCCATTGATTGATTATCTCCTTGCGGTTGGTTGTATGGAGGAGGGTGTGGGCTAAGCTCTCTTGAGCCTTGAATTCTGCGAGGCGATTCATATAAGATGGCGAGGGCGACTTTGAGCTGAAATCTTGTCACCTCCATGATCGCTCTGGACGTCTGGAAGTGATGGGCCAAAGATGGTATGAGAAACTCAGCAGGCTCATCAACACTCTCTGAGGAGCCATTGTCCCCATGGTCGGACAAAGACTGGAGTGAGTGGGCAATGCTACTGATGCTTGGGGTCGATGAAACACGTCGATCGAACTCAACACGGTAGTTTATGCCGCAGATGGTGCAGTTCAGTCGAGTTCCCTTTGGCGTGGTCACTACCACAGATGCCCTGTGAGTACCAGGATGGGAATCAAGCTCGATCTGAACGACAGGCTCAGTGTCGGCGGGGACGATATACCCCATGTTACAGTGGTGGCATTGGTTGCTCGCATGGTGAATGTCAGAGTCTTGGGCCCCTTCGTTGTTGTCTGGTACGACGGAAGGAGCTCTAGAGACATCAAGGCTCGCCCTAGGGCTGGGAAGGCCGGAGCCAGCTTTGTAAGCTGTCTCGGTGTGCTTCAGCGTCGGGGGACAGGTAAGAACACTTGCAAAGACTGGAGGAATAAGAGTCGCTCACTTTACTTGAGTGGAGCTGAGATTCACCAATTTGTGCGGACCATTGGGACGAGACAGATGAAGGAGGTCCTGTTTTCGCCATTGCTGAAGCCTTGCTTCCTAACGGGCGCCCCTCCCGAACCTATTGTCGAAAACAGCAGGTTAGGACATTTTGTTCATTGAAGCGGCTCACGACAAAGATAGTGTACACACCTTTTGATGAACCGTTTGATAATGAGTGGACTGGATTGCAACAGACATTGAGATGCTGGAAATGACAAGTGTGAGCAAGGGTGAAATGGCAAGAGTAAGAACCAAAACTTTTCAAGTCAACAATGGACAGTCATGCCACGGATGGCGGAGCTGAAACAGCGCTACCTGGGTTCTTTTTCCTTTTTGGAGACATTGTCACTACCAATTGTTGTATCATGATCATGATGGTGAGAACAAGTTATCGAATCATTCAAGTTAGCGCCTGCTACTGGCAGCTGATTGACCATATCAAAGGAGCTTCTAGTATTGATATTTTGCATTCAACACTCTACTCGCACTCAGATACGTGGTGCCAGATCTGAGGGAACTCGGCTGAGTCCAGCAACCCAGATTCGTGCATCGATGCTATGATCATTTGTATCTGGGCTACTGTGACTGTTATGACCGTCTAGCGTACCCCTATCTTTTCCATCACCCTAGCTCGCCACATTTCTCTTTACCGTCTTTCGCCTTTGATATCTCATTCATTCAGACTCTCATGTAACCTTGCTATACTCCTTTGATCCCCTTATCGCTTCTCATCCCCTTCTTTTGTTGGTAACACCCTTCTACTCTACCATCTCTCACTTTCATAGTTACCAACACTTCTTTACATATCTATCTCTTCTCCACGGTCACTGGATGTGCTGCGCACTGCGGACTGCTTCTTTCTTGACTCATACTGACTTGTACCGACTCATATTGACTCATACTGACTCATACCTTTATTTATACTCGACGACTATACCTATATAAACCTCTAGCTACTCTTTACTGTTCCTTAGCTAGTTCTCATCGAATCTACCTGATTTGCCTACTCCTTCTCTCCTCGAACTTCGCTCCAACTCTCTAGTCTGCTTCAAGCATCCTAGTTAGTTGCGATATTCCCTTGATCTCCGAACTCCGACACGGAACTACGGCCCTCGCATCAACTCTTATGAGCTCGCATACTTGAACCGTAACAGTGACAGACACCTCGGACTTTGAAGTGTGCAGCTAGTGCTACTACTTGGAGAACAGCTTCAACTTGTTGTTGCGCCGCCTCTTTGAAAGGTGTTTTCCCAAAACGTTCTTATTGTAGTTGTATGGAATAAGTAACCTGGAAGCAGAACTCTCAGAGAGATTTCGCCAAAGGATTTGGAAGCTTGGCAAGACTTTCTTTGCCGAGGCCATACATCGCACTACATTGTCGATCATTACGTACGTCGCTGATACGGCCATACTTGGGCTACGCTCCAAAAATCGCGAAGTACCATTATATGTGCTTTCGCAACCACTGTATCTACGACTACGTAGGAGGACGAACAATTAAGCACCAAAGCTGAGACTTGAGGCTGTTGGCTGAGATCACGAGTGTGGAATCGTGTTGCGACAGAAACCTATTCAAAAGACGCATCTATGTTGGACAGTACTACGGAGGTACTCTAGCCACGAGTGTAACAGCGTGAAGCCGGTAGTATCAAGACGTACGCGTTGGACCCCTAGAATGCGCAATCACCACTATTGAAATGCGCGTAGATTCACTACGACGGAGGCTGCACGACCTCTCCGTAGCACAAGTGATTAGATCACATCAAGTAGTGCACTGGCATAGCAGAGTTCAAGCGAGAGTCTTAGACGATCTACCTTCGAGGTGCCTTTGTGGTTCTGCCGCGACGCGTCTGAAGGGGATCCGTGATCTACGGAGATCAACCAAATCCGGAGGAAGCCACGAATGTATAGCGCCTATCAATCGCGGCAAGTGCCCAGGTCTGCGAAGACGGTCCGTCTAGACACTAAGCATCGGCGGATTGCCTGCCTGTTGCAACTGTCGCTAGGCACAGCTTAGGAGGCCGTATACCCACGTTGAAGAGAGAGTCAGCAGAGTAGTAAGCCGAAGCGGCACGACGCTAAGCCTCAGCCATCGCATGGATCCGTAGGGCTTGGGAGCGTGTCCGTGTGGCTCGTTGAGGCATGCTGTGTCTAATATACCCGATCATCATTCTCCGTCTCGGTTTCATCCGTCATCTCCTTAGAAACCCATGTGTATTCTCTTTGTCTCTATTTTCCTACGGACTCTCGGATTCTGTGTATGTCGTATAAAAGCCTTTGCGTAGATAGAAAAATACAGGTTGCCTTTGGATCTCATCTGTCGCGTGTGTTTCTTTTGTCGCCTTTTCCGTCGCCTTTTCCGTTGCTGTCTTCGTCGCGTATTTTCATCGGGTTCGAGAGCACGTAGAGATCCCTCCGTCGGACTCTGAGTTTGCTTGCCTACCTTGGTACGCAATATCTTCTGAATCATCCTATCCCTTCCCTACCTTCGCATATCCTCCGCGGACACTTCCTCTGGTTGTTGAACGCATTCCTTCGGTTACGAGCCCCCTTCGGTTGATTCGTCGACCAGTCGCCTTTGCTACATTACACTCCTACGCAACTTAAGTTCTACTTAGTTCGCTACGGACTACCTACAACTCCTATAACCCTTTACTATATATCCCCTTTTCTCCGAAGGAAGTCAAATCTCCTAAGGAACCCCAAGAGCGAGTGTGTGTGTGTGTGTTTTTTGGGTTGTTGTTGTTGTTCTTTGGTCCTTTGCGGCTAGGCAGCACATCATCGCCCATCAACCCGTGGCTTGTTCGAACACGCTACTAGTAGTACGCGTACTGCTGCACTTCAGCACCGTCATCTCCTGGGCTCGGAAGCCTGAGTCAAGCCCTTGATACGAAGATAGTGGCTGTCGAAGACCGTGTGCCAACGTTTGAAGCAAACATGAGCTAAGAAGTCACAAGTTCCTTCCTAGTAAAGATATGAGAAACGCGTGTTCCAAACCTAGATTCACCGGGCCGTGAAGCTGCCATCTCGTTCTAGCATGTGATAAAATGGGATGTGCTGATGTCACCTTTCAATTGGAAGTTCGGCTCGCTGGAGTCCGTAGTCTTCAAGTTGTTTCTTCGAAGAAAGAGACTCGTGCAAGCGCCTCCAAAGAAGCAAGGCTAGAACCCGACATGGGCGCCTTCTGAGAATGAGATAGCATGATAGATGTACCGACATCTTCCAAACGGAGTGGGTTCGAGTCTGCTGCCTCCGACGAAGGATGATGCATGCGCGAGAGGCGTCTAGACTCAAAGGTAGAAGCAGGTATCCGCTTCTTGAGAGCATGGGACAAGACGACATATGTGCCAACTGAATGAAAAATGAACTCATGATTCCAACACGAGTTGCCTCTTCTAGCGGATTAGAAGCTAACATTTACTTCTCAGAGCATTGGATGATAATATACGCGCGTGCCTTTCAGATAAGCTTGCTGTTCCTAGGTTTTCTTGCTTCTTCAGAGAATGAGACGCATGCAAGCGCCGCTGAGAACCATTGGATGATAATATACACGCGTGCCTTTCAGATAAGCTTGCTGTTCCTAGTTTTTCTTGCTTCTTCAGAGAATGAGACGCGTGCAAGCGCCGCTGAGAACCACAATTAGAAGCTAACCTGGGCTTCTTCAGCCTAGTATGAGATAGGATGATATATGTACCAACGCCCCCTAAACACAGTGAGATTGAGTCTGTTGCTTCTTTGAATGATGATACATGCGCAATACACGTCCAACCCCAGAAGAAGAAGTTAGAAGTTGTCCCTCACTCAGTCTTTGCTCGGGTTTTATCGCTGTTCTATGCATCTAAAAGCGCAATGAATTGTGTCATAGGATCATTCTAGGACTTGATCTATCTTTAGCTAGGACAATCACGCAGATCTCATAGCTTATCATGCATCATGAGTTACATGCCTGTGGCTGGCGAAGCAGTAGATGTGAAGGGTTCCAAAATTGAGTGAACACCGAATATCTGAGTAAAAGAAAGAAAAGAAAAGAAAAGGGCAGCGAATCATCCTCATTCGTTCAAGTTGCGTGTCTTTCAACTTTAAAAGCTGGTGGTATATATAGCGACGATCATTGAAGTGGGACTCACTCAACCTACTCCCTGGCAGCTGGGAGGTTAAGTTACTAGTACTTTCCTCAACCATACGCGCTTTCCTGGGAGCAACTCACATCTTATCCAAATGGCGCATCTCCCCCAAGGTCCATCTTCGGAGGCTTCTCCTCGCTGCCACCGCGCACCCAAGAAAACGGCTGAGGAGGTGTTTTCCTCATGCGACTCGATGTTTGAACCCCGGGCTATGGATCTGAGGCTGGGTCCAGTGCAGTCCCTCCCGAGCAGCCCAATCTCGCTTGACACAGATTTTGATGACACCCAATATTGGAGTTACTATCACCGTGGACGCGCCCAGCCTGACTCTGCTGAGTCAGCTCCGTCTTCTTTGGATCCGTACACACAGGCCGGGATCGGGTGGCTGGGTGGCGGTGAGCCCTCAGGCTCAGCGCACACGGCTCTGACTCCTCCGACTCTTCCCTCCACATCATCTGCGACTTCAGACACACTTCCTCCCATTACGCCCACTGCGTATGGATCAGACTATGCCCCTCAATCTCCAGAGAGTGACCCTTCCTACTCGGATTATCTGCCGTCCCACATTGACAAGGGCAAGGTGGTTATGGATCGTCATGAAGAGGCTGCAGATAGGTCAAGCCAAGCCCACGTCATGCAGTATAACGTTGAAGAACCTTCTGAAGACGGACACCCGGAGTTAGAGTATTCAAGGCGAGCACAGGTGCTCCATGCAAGGTGAGGCAATTCCTTATTACTTTTCAATCCACTTTCTTACAAGGCAACGATCGATTCAGTCTCTCACCCCAGCCCTATAGGGGCTATAATCAATCCCCAACCGCCTTGCTTGAAGCACGCCTCCAGAGGCATGCAGACTTGACACGTGGCAAGCGGTATGTTTCGACCATTTTATTTTATTTTATTGCTGTTTTCAAAAATGATGTCAGTTGGAAAATAAAAAAAGAAAGAGAGATCGGGCACCTTGTATGGTTGTGTTTGGCAGGGGCCTGCATTCTGGCGCGTTGACGCATCGCCCGCCATCACTGGTTTCTTCCTTCCCACCACCACCGTTGTTCCCTAGAAACTAGACATTGAATTCCATACCATCTCCTCAGGATGCCCTCTACACCTCAATATATACGCCGTAACCGTGAATTAGAGGAACAACGAAGGGCTCAAGGTGACGATGGGACAGATGAGAATGACGGATGTATGGTGCTATCTGAGGTTACAGAAGGCTCGTTTCTCTCTGTCTCATTCCTTTTCTGCGTGTCTAGATGGCCCTTCGGCATACAACGATAACAAGGGCTTGAAGGCTACTATCTGCTTCACCCCACTTCTCGATCCGAAAAAGAAACGACGCGCAAATGCAAAGGCTCCAACTGTCAACTATTCAATGAGCTTTCATGAGGAATTTGCTTTCCGAGACTGGCTTGTGAAGGTGGTCACGACAATCGGGCGTCAGGATCTTCTTCAGGGCTCGTGCTTGTATAAAGAGGTTGAGTGCGATGACACAGACTCTTTCATCCTGTCCTACACGGTTCCTCGCAAGGTCTCGGATGCGATTGTTCTCCAAAACGAGGAGCACTTCCAGGAGCTAGTGGAAACTGTCTGCCAAATGGGCAAGGACAACTGGTGCAAGATCAATGTGATCGAGCAGAAGGTAGTTGGCTTCTGGCATGTTCAATCTTCGTAAGGGCTGACAGCCTACCATAGACCTCGGACGAAAGCGACCCGGAGGATGAGGATGAGGAGTCCGAGGATGAGGGCCGCAGGAGGAAGAAGCGAAAAGGTGTAAGTCACAGTCGTCTCACCAACGTGTATATCAGCTAACGATAATATGGATGCTACTAGAACGAACTCTCTGTGGAGGAAGAAGAGCAGCGAGAGATCATCAAGAATCTCGAAGCACAGTACAAGTGTAATGATAAAGAATGCCCATTTTCGCATTGTTATCTCGCTGGGCCCGAGGCCACTCACATTCACTTGACGCATCAGCACAAGCTCTTTTGGGCGGCCGGAATTGTAAGTCCTGTCGATTCCCAAGTATGCGACAGATATACTTATCCCCTTTGACTCACTAGCAAGCCAATCGAGACGAGGTTGATCTTGACACCCCTCTGAACAACAAGATGTTTGACCCGACTTCAGTAACTAATTCGGGTGACATACGGCTGCTTGCAAAGCGTCGCATGGCTCAAACTCAGCCAACAGCCCAAGGTGCCCAGATCTCGGTTTCCTTCAACGGTCTCACAGATATAATGCGAGAGATGCGAAACGACTCTCCAGGAGCGACACCCCGACAAACGGCAGCTCCAGCTCCTGTTCAGGCCCCTTGTCATGAACACGGTCAGCCCCTAGCCCCTATTTCTCTTTTCATCTTATCTTTTGATCTTTCATTTATCTTATCACTGTAACCCCTATTTTCCCTTTGACTCCGTCTCGGCATGGACACTTTCACTATGGCACACTGCCTCGTTCTCCCTTTGCTACATTTCATTCTTCTCTGCTACAGGTGCTGCCTTACGCACAGCCCTTTGATACTTCTATTCATTCGCCTCCCTGACTCACTCCTATTGTATCATTCTTCTTCGCGCTGCCTCGTGTAGCCTCGCTCGGCCTCGGGCGGTTTCCATTCTTCTCCCTGTTCTTCTCTACGCTGCCTTACGCAGCTTCGCGCGGCCTCGGGCCACCCTTGGTCATTCCATTGTCTTCTTGCTTACTCGTACCTCGGACTCATCGCGGCTATGCACATGTTCTGTAGAGTATATAAGCTAGCTAGTACGCTCTGTATTTCCTCAGCTTGACCTCTTCGTCAATACACCGCTTAACTCGCATCCTGCTGCTCTGCTCTGTGCTGTTAGACAATCTTGGACTTTCCGCTATTGTCTTTCTAGTCACTCCTGCCTCTGCTCTCGTCGTCACCGATCGACTTCGAGTCTCCTCCGCTCGCCTTGTGTTCACCGTGTGGTGTTCGCCTCCGTCCGCTTAGGTCTTCTGACGCGTACTTCGCGACATTAGGTCAAGCTCTTCTACTGCACTGCCGGTTTTGCTACCCGCCCTTGCAGGCCTGTAACCGTTATCACCATTGAGTGCCAAACCTTTGGGCACTTCACCGCTGTCAACCGAACCGTTACTCCGTCCACTCGCGACGGTCACTACAACCCCGAAACCAAGAGTTTTACACCCTGCACTACCAACCCCTGCCCTAACCGCTACAACCCTACTCTACCCCAAGAACATTGGGATCGCCTAGTCGCACTCAACCCAGACGTAGAGCTTGAAGATCCCAACCGCAATAACGCATATCCATCTGTACCCCCTTTACCTCCGCTTCCTGCCCCACTCCCCGACGCTTCCCCGCCTATTGATTCTTACGCACCATCCCCAGCTCCTTCTTCATCCTCTTCATCCTCTTCATCTTCAAGCTCTGAACAAGAGCATCGTTCCTCTCGAGTTTCACCTTCACTTTTCAATCTCCCCTTTTTACCTCCTTCTATTTCACCTACCGTTCCACCAAGCCCACTTTTTACTACTGCTTCTGTACCTACACTTCCATTGGATTCCACGGCCTTTGTAAATACTCTTTCAACTTTTAACTTACCTACTGCTTCTTCCTCTTCCATCCCTGCTTACATTCCATCACCACTTCCAATTTCTGTTCAAACCCTTCCTGCCCGCTCCCCATCTCCTGCTGCCATGTCCGATCCCATGCACCAAGACCCACCCCAAGGCCAAGTCCAACCCGCCACTGCCGACGATATCATTAACCAGCTCGTTGCTGGTCAGCATGCACTGTCAGAAACCCTCAACACGCTCATGGCCCAACTTGCCAAACAACCAGTTGCCCAGATCCACGCCAAGGTGGCAGCTCCAAGCAAAAACCCAATGAAGGACCCTGAACCCTTCAAAGGTGATGCAAAGGAGATCCGTCGCTTCCTCGCCTACTTCACCATGTGGGCCAGCCTTCAAGGTGAACCCCTCATGAAGGAAGGCACCCGATATGACCCAGGCTGGATTGCGTCAGCCCTCTCCTACTTCAGAGGGGATGCATCTCAATGGGCACAGTCGTACCTGCAGCTGATTTACACCCATGAGATGAAGGCCGATAAGGCAAGCAATCCCATGCCTTTTGGAGGCACATGGGACGGGTTTGTCAAAGCAGTGGAAACTCGCTTTCAACCAGGAGATGACCAGGAGATGGCACAGCAAGAGCTGGACGCCCTCAAACAAGGTCGAGGAACTGCTGCATCCTACGCAGCTAGTTTCATGGAGGTGTACCCCCACACTGGGCTCTCAGAAGTTGATGCTATGCATCGCTTCAAGAAGGGCCTTGCCTTCCAGGACAAGACGTGGCTCTCCCATTCGTCGTTGGTCAAGAAACCTGCGACATTGTTAGAGATGTGCAACCAGGTCATCAACAACGAGTTTGAGTTGAAAGACACCGCTCCTCAACGCTCCTCCACCTCTACTCGCGACCGTGACCCTTGGGCCATGGACATCGATGCCACCCGTACCAGCAATGGACGCACCCGGGAAGACTTCACAGCTGCCATGCGAGGTCGCTGCTATGGTTGCGGATCCAAGACTCATGTCAAGAAGGATTGTAACCATGCAAACACCCGCTGCTCATACTGCCAGCGCACTGGTCACATCGAGAATGTCTGTCAGGACAAATTTTTGGGTTACGCCAAGAATCGTGGGCTCAACCAATGCCGCATTCGTGCCACCACCACCAATGATACCTTCGATGTCTGTGCTTCCTTTAATCCTGTCCAGAACCCACCCGCCTCCATCGCCGCTACTCCTGCTCCTCCTCCTGCCCCAGCCATCCCAACCGTCTCAGCCGGCGCTCTTGCAGAAATGCAGCGCATGCAGGAGACCCAACACCAGATGCTCGCCCAAATCGCCGAACTCCGAAAGGGTTTTTAAAGCGGGTGTCTGCTCGCGCCGAGGCGCATACACCCCTACCCCCGTACGCAACGTCCGCCTATGACTCGATCTCCTCCTGTAAACTTAGCACGACTCGTGAATTAAACCCCCTTTCATCCCACTTTCGTGTCCAAGCACAACTCAGAGGCAGGAATTGCGATACAAACTCCCCGGCAATGGTTGACACCGGTGCAACAGGATTATTCCTGGACGTACCCTTTGTCTCCAAACAACGCAACACCTCCCATAAGCTCCTTCACCCCATCGCTCTCTTGAACATCGACGGTTCGCCTAACCATGCAGGCGACATCACTCATTTTGCTCGCCTCAAACTCACCATTGACGGCTACACTGAATGGACCGATTTCCTCATCGCTGACCTCGGTGGAGAGGACATCATTCTTGGTCTCCCTTGGCTGCGCAAGCTCAACCCTACCATTGACTGGCGCAAAGGAACGCTCACCATCCCTCGCACCAGGATTTCCTCTGCTTTCATCAAGGAGATCCCAGATGAAGACACCTACCCCACTTCTCGAGGTGCTCCTGCAGGAGACGCACTGGTAGAAGAAATTGGCGTTGACGACAACTCACCTCCCACTCCCACTCCGGCCCCCTCCACTCCCCAATCAGCGTCTACCTCCTCGTCTTCACCCCCAGACACCCCCGATGAGCCCTCTCCCCCGGTTGAACCTGAACCAGAGGACTATAGGCCCCCTCTCTGTCGCATTCGCGCCAATCGGAAGGCCCGTCATGAGCTGGTATGCAAGGGGTTGCTTGAGGACACTGGCGACCAAATTTGGTGCGCTGCTGGTTTCACGTATTCCCAGCAGATCGCCGAAAAGAGTCAGAAGGAGAAGCCGCAGAAGACATTTGAGGAGTTAGTACCACCAGAGTACCGACAGCACGCCTCCGTCTTTTCCGAGTCTGAATCCCACCGTCTACCGGAACACAAGCCTTGGGACCATGCCATCGACTTCACGCCTGGTGCCCCAGCCAATGTTCGCACCAAAGTCTACCCCATGTCGCAGAACGAGCAAGAGGAGCTCAACCGCTTCCTTGATGAAAATCTCGAAAAAGGCTATATCCGACCGTCCAAATCACCCCTCGCTTCACCCGTCTTCTTTGTCAAGAAAAAGGATGGCAAGCTTCGTTTCGTTCAGGACTACCGCAAACTCAACGAATTCACTGTCAAGAACCGTTACCCACTCCCACTCGTTTCCAACATCATTGGCCGCCTCAAAGGCACCAAATACTTCTCCAAATTTGATGTGCACTGGGGCTTCAACAACATCAGGATCAAGGAAGGGGACGAATGGAAGGCTGCCTTTGCAACCAACCAAGGCCTCTTCGAACCCCTCGTTATGTTTTTCGGTCTCACCAACTCTCCCGCCACATTCCAAGCCCTCATGAACTCCATCTTCTCAGACCTCATTGCTGCCCAAGAGGTGTCAGATTCAGCAATCGGGCACGTCCAACCCACACCTTGATAAGGTCAAATGATGGTATCATTGACCCCGGCTGGTATCGGCAGGGCTGCGGAGTCTCGATGTCAATGGGAGGTATTGCGCAAAGAGTTGGGATGGTTGAGCGCAAATGTAGAAAGGAAATGTGAGGAGGAGAAGCAAAGTCATATAATCATTGATTGGAGTCACCCTGTGCCGTCTGGGAACAATATGAGCACTTGAAGATAGTGTGCATTGGCAGAATAGGTGGGATTGCCCCGTTATGCTGGTCCCTCGTTTGTGACCCAAGTTTAAGCTAGGCAATAGAGAAAAACCGAAGATCTTCTTCAGGCTTGTAGAGCAAGAGGAGCTCAATGGGCCGCTATTGAAGGGCAAGGTTGAATAAACGAGCCGTAACCTGCAAAAGAATAGTTGCATTTCTCGAAGGAGGGGCAATCGGAGAGCTATAGCGAAGCTGATATAATACATAAAGATCTCCAGCACATATCTTTGATTAAAGAAATGTGTCCAAGCAGAGGAAATGGCACTTGCATAAGAGCAGCTGAAGCGGCTGGCTTCACGGCGCGAACATTAGTCAGCTAGCCTCTGGACCAAACACAACCACCAAAATTACCGGATTTGGGGGGGTAGGGAGGGGGTACCCACTGTCGTGAACACGGTCAGCCCCTAGCCCCTATTACACGCCCCTATTTTCGCTCGCGTTCCACCTTTTGATCTCCCATCACTCTTTCCGCATCAGCCCCTATCTTTTCATTTATCCGTCTCGGCATGGACACTTTCTATGGCGCACTGCCTCGTTTCTCCTTTCTCATTCTTCTGCACTACAGGCGCTGCCTTACGCGCTGCCTTTGATATTTCTATTCATTCGTTCACCTGACTCCTTTCTATTATATCACGCTTCTACGCGCTGCCTTACGCAGCTTCTATCAGCCTTGGTCAGCGCTCACTGTTCTTTGCGCTGCCCTACGTAGCATTGCGCAACCCTGCGCCATTCTTCACCATCGTTTCACTATCCTTCGCCATTCTGACACCATTGTTTCACCATTCTTTGCCATACTCGCTTACTCGTGCTTCAGACTCATCGCGGCTACGCTCATGTCTTGTAGAGTATATAAGCTAGGTAGTTCGCTCTGTATTTCCTCAGCTTGACCTCCTCGTCAATACATCGCTTAACTCGCAACCCAACCGCTCTGCTCTAAGCCTTCCACTCTGCTCAGTATCTGTGGCTATTCCCACTTATATTTGAGTCAGTCTCTTCCGCATCTTATCTCGTCGTCGCCGACCGACTTCGAGTCTCATCCGCTCGCCGATCAGACACCTTGTTGGTGTCCTCCGTCATCGCTTTGATATAGTGCCGCGTACTTCGCGACACCCACCATGAGAACGACGTGCCCGATCGCTGGATCTGACTCCTCTTGTTGCTGCCGGTAAAGTCGCGGTTTAGCTCGACGACATCCTCATCTTCACCTTGACCCTCGAAGAGCATCGCAAGATCACTCACGAGGTACTTCGACGACTCAAAGCTCACGACCTGTTCCTTCGCCCTGAGAAGTGCGAATTTGAACGCCAGGAGATTGAATACTTGGGTCTAGTCATCAAGGAGGGAGAAGTTTCGATGGACCCAGCCAAGGTTGAAGCTGTTCGCAACTGGCCTGTTCCCCGCAATCTCCGTGCTGTTCGAGGCTTCCTAGGATTCGCCAACTTCTACCGTCGTTTCATCAAGGATTTTTCCACCATTGCTCGCCCACTCAACGATCTCACCAAGAAGAACGTGCCTTGGCAATGGGGTACGCCACATCAAAACGCGTTTGATACCCTCCGCCATCATTTCATTTCCGCTCCGGTCCTTTTGCTACAGGAGGTGCTCTGCTTCAGAAGCATGACGATGGTCTTTGGCATCCTATCGCTTTCCGCTCCTCCTCCATGCAGCCTGCTGAACGCAACTACGAGATTTACGACTGTGAAATGCTCGCCATCATCGACGCTCTCAAGGACTGGCGCCATTTTCTCGAAGGTCTCCCTGAACCGTTTGAGATTGTCACTGACCATGCCAACCTCGAATACTGGCGCACCGCACAAGATCTAAGTCAGCGACATGCAAGATGGGCTCTTTTCCTCTCGCGCTTCCAGTTCACCCTCACCCACCGTCCCGGAAAGGCCAATACTCAGGCTGATCCCCTATCCCGCCTCGACATTCACCAGGTCCACGATGCTGAAGACAACAGGCAGCAAATTGTCCTCAAGCCTGAACTCTTTGCCAAACTCGCCGCTACAAGCATGCTCGTCAACCCCCTTGAAGAACATCTCAAGGAAGCCAGCAACTGCGAAGCCGAGGTCCTAGCTGGCCTTGCCGCCCTGCGCAACTCCGGACCTGCTCGACTCGTCAACGGCCTACCAGAATGGGAAGAAGTCGACGGCTTGGTCTACCACAAAGGCCGAGTCTATGTACCCAATGACGATGATCTCTGACGCGACGTCCTACGCCAATGCCACGACGACCCCACCTCTGGCCATCCCAGAATCCACTCGAACGTGTTGAACGTCAGTACTGGTGGCCCAGTATGCGTGCTTTCGTCAAGAAATATGTCAAAGGATGTGATACCTGTGGACGCAAGAAGCACATGCAACACCCTCACGCCCTCACCCGTCCTCTCGATGTACCAGCCAGCCCCTGGGAGTCAGTTGGTGTCGATCTCATCACGCAACTCCCCAAGGCTCATGGTTACGACGTGATCATTGGCTTCACCAATCACTACAGCAAGCTCATCCACGCCCTCCCTTGTCACTCCAACATCACCACAGAAGACATGGCCGACATCTACTACCGCGAAATCTTCCGTCTGCACGGCCTTCCTCTCCAGTTCATCAGCAACCGTGGACCTCAGTTCGCTTCCAAAGTCATGCGTGGATTGCTCAAACACCTTGGGATCAAGTCTAACCTCACCACGGCCTACCACCCTCAAGCCAACGGTCAGACTGAGCGCGCCAACCAAGAAGTCGAGAAGTACCTCCGCATCTACACCAACCGTCGTCAGGAAGACTGGGACAAACACGTCCCCATGGCTGAGTTTGTTATCAATTCCCGTGTCCACTCTACTCACAACCGCTCTCCCTTCGAAGTCGTCTATGGTTTTCTCCCTCATTTCAACATCCCCATCGGTAGCCCCTCCGGTCTCTTACCCATTGACGACTGCCTTCAACACCTCAAGGATGCTCGAGAAGACGTTGACGCTGCCTTACGACTGGAAAAAGGACACCAGAAGGACGCTTTTGAAGCAGGTAAACGTGCAGCGGACCACTTCAACGTCGGCGACTACGTTTGGCTTGACTCAAGCGACATCAAAGTCAGAATCCCAGCTCGTAAATTGGGCGACATGCAACTCGGACCCTACAAGGTCCTTGAGCGCATCGGCGAACTTGACTACAAATTGGACCTCCCTCGCAGTCTCTCTCGCATTCACCCTGTATTCCATGTCGACAAACTTTCTCGCTGGAAGGGCAACGACGTCAACGGCATTCTCCCACCTCCTCCCGCACCTGTCGAACTCGAAGGTGAGGTCGAGTATGAGGTCGAATCCATCCTCAACAGCCAAATCGTCAACCAAGGACGCAAAAAGGTGCTTCAATATTTTGTCAGTTGGGTGGGTTACAACGACTCGCATAACTCCTGGGAACCAGCCAAAAACCTCAAACGCTCAAGAGCCAAGATCAATGAATTCCACCGCCTGCATCCAACTGCCCCACACAAGATCTAGGTCATCGAGGACAATGATTCTTAGAAGGGGGGTAATGTCGTGAACACGGTCAGCCCCTAGCCCCTATTTCTCTTTTCATCTTATCTTTTGATCTTTCATTTATCTTATCACTGTAACCCCTATTTTCCCTTTGACTCCGTCTCGGCATGGACACTTTCACTATGGCACACTGCCTCGTTCTCCCTTTGCTACATTTCATTCTTCTCTGCTACAGGTGCTGCCTTACGCACAGCCCTTTGATACTTCTATTCATTCGCCTCCCTGACTCACTCCTATTGTATCATTCTTCTTCGCGCTGCCTCGTGTAGCCTCGCTCGGCCTCGGGCGGTTTTCATTCTTCTCCCTGTTCTTCTCTACGCTGCCTTATGCAGCTTCGCGCGGCCTCGGGCCACCCTTGGTCATTCCATTGTCTTCTTGCTTACTCGTACCTCGGACTCATCGCGGCTATGCACATGTTCTGTAGAGTATATAAGCTAGCTAGTACGCTCTGTATTTCCTCAGCTTGACCTCTTCGTCAATACACCGCTTAACTCGCATCCTGCTGCTCTGCTCTGTGCTGTTAGACAATCTTGGACTTTCCGCTATTGTCTTTCTAGTCACTCCTGCCTCTGCTCTCGTCGTCACCGATCGACTTCGAGTCTCCTCCGCTCGCCTTGTGTTCACCGTGTGGTGTTCGCCTCCGTCCGCTTAGGTCTTCTGACGCGTACTTCGCGACACCCCTGTCGCTGCTGCTGCATCTAGACTCAAGCCCCGAATGCAACTTGCAGAGTTCTGTCAGCTGTATGAGCTTTCTGACAACCTCCAGACAAAGCTCATTGGTGTCGATATAACTGGGCCTCACACACTGCGCCTAATCACAAATGACGACCTGGCGAAGGAAGCCCACCTTAGCATTGGTGAGCTGGCAGCACTGCGAGATGCGCAAGAGCGCTGGGAGATGAACGAGCCGTGAAGGCATGCATAGAGATGACATAGAATACAATTGTACAGTACCAGTTCAGATGTATCCACAATGCCCAAAGAACCCCCAAGTCATTTCCGGAGTAATGATTGTACAAGCTTGATACAACTTGTAATAGCATGCTTTGGCTGTGTAGAACCCAAGGCCGAGTTGCTTGAGGTATGACTTGATGACAGAGAATGCCTGCTCGATGGGTTGATAGTCGGGTGAGTAGGGGGGAAGATATTCAATACAGCATCCATAACCCTCGACAAGCGCTGTGATCTCTTCAGAGTGATGGATACGGGCATTGTTGAGGAGGAGGACACTTCGAGGCCCAGGGAAAGGGTTAGACTTTGGTAGCTACAGGGTATTAGGTCATGGCTCAGAGGACAATTGATCCAACACTCACCACGTCCTGGACCAGAAAGTCTGCAAATCGATCATGGCTGAAGGCCCCCTCCAACACTCATGTCCCAAGGATTCCCTCATCCAGCGCCAGTGCGCAGCACATTGAGAACCTTCTCTTTCGATCAAATGGGTTGGATTCCTCTGAGCGTCGACCTCGTGGAGACCTTCCCCAGAGCCTGGCATACGTCCTATCATCCTTTGAGACTTCATCAATCGAAATGAGGCACTCAGGCGAATATTGACCGATTCGTCGTACAAAGTCGGCTCGTTTGTTAGGGTCTCGCTCAGTAGCGAGCTTTTGAACTCGTTTGAGGCTGAGCCCTCCGTGCTGCAACATCCGGTGAATGGTGCTGATGTGTACAGGGACATGTCGGAAGCGCTCCAGCAGCCGGCTGTATTCGTCCAGGAAGAGACTGGGCTTATGGCGAGCCAGCCGTATCAGATAGTCGAAGTCCCTCCTCACAAGCTTCCTGGGCCTCCCTCGCCCAAGGGCTTGCTTCGAAGCTGCGCTTCCAGTCACACGATGCCGGGCTTTGGCATGGTAGAACGTCCTCATCGAGAATCCGCTCACATATTCCATTGTCTCGTCATCATAGTCTCCCAAGTCATGAAGGCGAATCATTGACTCCTTCAGGTCGGTGCTAATCTTCTTGTAGACCATGAGAAGCGGTCGAGGAGGCAGGGGATGGTATTGGGAATAAAGAAACTGGTGATGACGGGCGACGCGTCAACGCGCCAGAACGCAGGCCCCTGCCAAACACAACCATACAAGGTGCCCGATCTCTCTTTCTTTTTTATTTTCCGACTGACATCGTTTTTGAAAACAGCAATAAAAAATCCGGCTAAGCTCAAATCCTTCTGAAGTCGACGTAGTGCAAGCAGAAACCAACAGCCTTCTCACAAATGCAGCCAGTCCAGACATCCCCCAATGCTCTTTGAGAATACTGATGCTACCGTGGAGCAGGTCGGCAGGAGGTGAGCACCCAATAGTGTGTTTCCTGACTTTAGCTGATATAATCTGTAGCCAAAGCAGGATGCGAACCCCCATTCTCGGCTTATCCCCGAGCCATGCCTGGGAACAGGCTCCCTTGTACGTGAATAATGGTTCAACAAGGACGATGGTCTCTGACACTCTCCGACTGGCAAACAGGAATCAAAGTGTTGCTTCTTTCCAGAGTATCGATCCTGTACCCAGCGCATCAGTCTCTGCACCATATCTCCCGAGAGCAGGCACTTCCACCTCTACGCAAACACCGTGAGTTTAGAGTCCTTTCTGAATTCGATCTTTACTCAAGACCTCCAGCGAACATCTACACCGGTTTGGCTATGCGGCTTCCTTCGAAGGCAAGCCGTAAGTAACCTTTCCCTTGAAATTTTGTTGGCTACTGACATCGCAATGGCAATCCAGCGGGAGATTCTCTGTCAGGAGCAGCCGCGTACCAGATCGTCGCAAACGCCGGTACATTGCCGCACTTGACAATGCAGTGGGGGCAATGTTTGGTAGCCTTCCGGGCCTCTTGAGGTCAAGCTCCAGAATATTCAAAACTTCCCCCAGCGAACCATCAGCTGCCCATTCCATGTCTCGTCCCGCTCCAGCAGTTCCAGCTCGTGGCACTAGAACTCCAGAGGAACCCCCTACTCTGGCTCCGTCCCCTCCGACTTATAACATAAATCCGACGCCTCAACCTCCTACTTCTGCAGGCCCATCACGTATCGTGACTCCCCTTGCTCGAGCCCCTTCCCAATGTGTTGCCGGCCATCATCACGAGTTCTGGACACTTGATCCAGACACACCCATGTATGTGTTATTCAAGTACCAATGACAGAACACTTCAAACGCTGACATCCTCCTTCCAGTACGGTCTCCTGTTCCAACTGTGGCTTACGACGCGAGTTCTATGGGCCGGATGTGGGGACGTTCACGAGAGGTCTTATGGTCTTAGGTTGAACGCTGAGTTCTGAACTTTTGATAATCCTCCAGTAGCATTACGCCACTTGTATTGTATCCCTCCCACTGTACGTAGTATTCTTCTGATCGTGTAGATTAATGACGTTGCTTGACCTTTTCCAACCTGTGATGATTGACAATGATACCATCAAACACTTCATTGGCTACAACGACCGCCATCTTGCACTGGCATGTCTCCTTGTCGGAACTTTCACCACTGTGACCACTCAGTCTCACATTGTCAGCTTGTTAAGTCCCTTTTCCCCAGCTTGTCAAAAATTACCAACATTTCAAGATGTCGACCTGTCTATCATTTGGAGACATCTCACAGAAAAAAACTATTCTTCTTCATCGCGGAGGCTCAGCTTGGCTTGTCGGAACAAGACTTGAAGATCGATTGACAGACAAGACCGTTACTGGCATGTACTTGATTGCGCTTTCCTATACTGCACGAACCGTAACACCCTCAAAATTCACTAGGTGCGTTTTGTGTCGTTGGATGAATCGTCCCCTCATTGTCCGGGGCAGGTATACCTTCGAGCCTGCGGGAGAAAGTCGACAAGCTCAAGGTCATGGTGCGTAACTCTACTTCTTCTCTCCTCCTCTCACCCTCATTCGACCGCCTAGACGGAGTTGCTGAAAGGGTACCCGGACGAAGTTGATAGATGTCGGAAATCTCCAGATACATGATAATGCCTATAATCCCGATCATAGGAAAACGTCATGATAATGGCATTATAATCACATCAATAACTTTATCATGACTGGGGTTCCCTTATAATGGAGCCTGCGCCCACTTGAAGCACTGCATATGGGGCGGGAAAGCACGGGATGACTAAGCTTTGATGCGCGAGGGGCGCCATTTGGAACACACTGCGCCTATGCACTACACTGAGACGACAACTGTTCCGAGGGTTGCGTTGATTCCAAGGGTAATTTTTTGAGAGAGGAAGGAATAAAATACGAGTCAGAGGCAAGGATGAGGAGAAAGGTTTTGGGATACGGGATTTGATGGGCCATCACTCGCGCTTTTGGGCCCGAGCATGATAAACTTATTGATTGTATGATAATGCACTAATAATGAACAAGCACGTCATGATAATCAGAGCCTGATTATCATGCTATTCTAGGAATTCCGACAGAGCACCCAACTATCCAGTGTGCCACGGACTCCCCGTACATGTGTGCTCCCGTCAAGACTTTCATGCAGGAGAACAGCATCTTGAACGCTCTCTCAAATCAGTGCCCCTCCGAGTCCGCATCTCCAGTTCATCCTCGCCATCAACCTGGTACATCTCTGCCTATCAGTGCCTCTTCTTGTCAATAACATGTTGCTCTAGGACAGCAGATATCCTACAACAATTATAACTCAGAGAGTCCCTACAAGAACTTGAGTCCGGTTATGGATCGCAAATTTTATGGGTGTCAGATGGTAGCGCATTCATTCTATCAATGCCGATGATTGGTACAGAGCATGCTACAATATCGACAATCAGGCCCTTCAAGCACAAGCTCTGCTCACGGCACGGTTTGAGAGCTAGGAAGGCCGGTAATACATGGAAGTAGCCACAAAGGCAATATAACCACCCAACAGCACCCCTACTACCAAAACTAAAGGGTCCACCGTATCCCATCA